>JANHGN010022987.1:0-35762 GCA_024605025.1 Megaceryle maxima | reverse complement strand
GAGCCTTCTCTTCTCCAGGCTGAACAATCCCAGCTCCCTCAGCCTGTCCTCGTAGGAGAGGTGTTCCAGCCCCCTGACCATCCTTGTGGCCTCCTCTGGACCCACTCCATCAGGTCCATGTCGTTCCTGTGCTGAAGGCTCCAGAGCTGGATATAGCATTCCAGGTGAGGTCTGACCAGAGCAGAGTAGAGTGGTAGAATCAACTCTCTTGATCTGCTGGCCACACTTCTTTTACTGCAGCCCAGGATACGATTGGCCTTCTGGGCTGCAAGCACACACTGGCTGCTCTTTCTCAGTGTGCAGAAAGGAAAAAGGACAGGTTTTTTGATATATATCTATCAGTTTATACACCTACTTTTCTGACTGGGAAATCGTGAAACTGTGTTGTTTAGAATTACATCTCCCTTTATTCCTTAATATTACATTAAATAACCTTAATTAAATAAGGTAATAAAATGTCTGGGTAGAACTTTCATAGGCATTTTATTTATTTCTTCAAGTGTAGAACTTTTCTAGGAAGCAAATACCTCTCCATAACTTCAACAGGATAAGTCCATACCATGTGCCAGATACAGCTTCTTCATCAAAAGGAGATTTTGAGACAATAAGGTAATTCTTGTCAGTAGATACCATTCAGTCAACAAGTGACTATGACTTCACATAGTTGGGGGTATTTTGCAAACAAACAAACAAACCAAAAACAAGGGGGAGAGGGAAGGGGAAGCATTAAAAACTATATTCCATATATTTACTTATTGATATATTTTTCTATCAAAGTATTTTGCCTATTTATATTAGAAACCAGGTTACAAAAGCTCACATATTAAAAAAATTTCAGTCAGGTCAACCAAAACACAGTAAAATTGTCTTTACAAATAACAATCCTTCTAGATACATTAGGACCAGCATGTATTGGTTTGTATTGCTTATTCACTGCTTATTTAAAACATTCTCACAACATTACTTGTACTTACTCCTGAAAATAATGAACTGTTACATGCATTTTACACATTGGCCTTCCCATGAGTGCTTTTAGCAAGCTCTACCTTTTAAGAAGCCTATATAGCTTTAATAGAGAATGAGGCAGTGTAGGGAGGAAAGCTACAGAAAAAGGTTACAAGTTAGAAAAAAAGGCTGTGATTAACTAGCTTGACATTCACTACTACTTTAGCGCAAGGTGGGAAAAAAGTGCTTACTGTGAAATAGCTGCAGCATTTAGAACAGTTTGCATTTGTTATAAGCTACAAATAATTTAACCATCTTCAGTCTTTGTTTTTATCTACTATTTTTATAATTAATACTCCAACAACAAATATAATTCATAATAATTGAACAATAATTTAAATAGGCAATTTGCTTTGTTCTAAGCTTAGAGTTGAGAGAATTTTCTTCATCTTTATGTATCCGATTTTTGACTAGTCTATATTCACATGGAATATATTTTACAAAGGATAACTTCTAATTTTCTTGTACTGTGGATAGAGAAAATGAGTTATTGAATGCAATCCACAAAAGTAATCATAAATACTAAGCTAGCTATTGTAGAATAAAGTTAATAAGAAGGCTGCTATTTAAGTCCTGTGATTTAAATATAGTGGCATCTAACCTCAGACTGTAGGGAGGAACTGCTCTTTACTGTTGTGAATCTAAATTTGTAATCTCAGTTAGCCATATTTAACACCTGAAAGTAGAAGAAATTCTGACTGAAATGAAATCTTTAACTAGTTCTTAATAGGAAAATTTAGGGGACACTAAGATTTTCCATTGCTGAGAATGTTTATTAACCAACAAGTCCCCACACTGTTAGAGAATAGAACCTACTAATTTTACCCAATTAACTCTAGAGACAAAAATAAAAGAAGGAAGAGCTAAACCTGATCTTTCTCTATGTTTCTGTACCCCTAAATAATTTCTCACTTCTTCTATCTGTTCAATGAATGTTTATGCATTCTGTACTCATGCTTATACACCCACACAAATTTAAGATTATCTTCATATGAACTTTCTATAAATTACACTATCCCTTTTACCAGACTCCTTTCCCATAAGTTGAACTTTTCTCTTTTCCCTTGTTCTTGCTAGGCAAAGAAATTATTTCTTTTTCAGAAACCTGAAAATGCATATTTTTTATACGGTGATAGGTTGACCTTGGTGAGCAGCTAAACATCACACAGCTGTTTGCTTGCTCTCCTCTGCTCCAGCAGGACAAGGCAGTGAGTAGGAAGAGTAAAAGTGAGAAAACTCACGAGTCAAGATGAAGACATTTTAAGAAGTGGAGGAAAGAGGAAGAAAGAAAAAACCAAAATGAGCAAGTGATGAATTGATGTGAAGGCAATCACTTACCATTTCCCACAAGCAGACCAGCTAGTCTCTAAACAATAGCCACCTCCCTGCAGTTTTATTGCTGAGCATGTTGCTATGTTGCTTGGAACATCCTTCTGATCAGTTTGGGTCAACTGCTGATGTTGTGTCCCCTCCCAACTTCTTTTGTATTCTCAACCTACTCATTGTGGGGTGGAGAAGAATGGGGAAAAAAAGCAAAAAATCCCCAAGCCAAATAACCTCAAGGTTGTGCAACCACTGCTTAGTAACAGCCAAAGCATCAGTGTTACCAACACTTGTTTTAGTCACAAATCTCAAACACAGTACCATACTGGCTCCTATGAGGAAAATTAACATAGTCAGACTCGGTACAATGAAAATATTTATATACATAGATAGTTTATAGACTTTTTTTTTTACTTTTATACAGCTCTTCCATGAACATTTTGGTTTGTATCAGCCCTGTTAACTGAACAACAGGGAGACAAATATTCATTTATTTCCCTTCCTTTTCCCTGCACTTTCCCCCTTTCTTTTTCCTCTGCTCTCTTCTCCTTGTCTTGCCTTGCCTTCCCTTGCCATGACCCTGTTGGGTTAGGACAAGTGGTATGGCACACACTATATACAACTAGCAGTATGTTATTCCTACCGGTACATTTGCTGCAGAACCTCTACCAAGTTCAAGAGCAGTAGAAAATTTGTGTGTGTGTGGTTAGATGTATTGTGGAAATGTTCTTTCTTTATGCTGGGCCCTCTCATTTGGGAGATAATGTGAAGCAAGTACTGGGAAGGTGGGCATAACAGTGTATTAAAATTCTCACTTTTCCTATCTATCCTCAGGAGAGTTTATTCCTTTGGGAGCTATAAAATAATCATAAAAATATAATCCTGACGAACTGTGTCTCAATACTTAACACTGTTTCTCTAATGGCATTTTACCTATCATTTCTATTCAACTGAAAACATTTCCTGTGGTAAAACAAACCATGATAGTGATGAACACTGACATTTGCTAGCAGTATTAAGTAGTAAAACAAAGGCAGAGAAAATAATAGACCCAACAGGAGAGTACACAGAGACTAGAAGGAAAGAATACCAACAGCTTTTAATTGACAATGAAGACTACTAATGCTGGATCAAAATAATAAATGTGAAAATTGGTTTATTATGATTTTCTTTTGAAGTTAGCAGCTATGGACAAAAAAAAAAAGAGACAGAAGAGTGGCAGGAGTAGCTTGGGAATTGCAAGAGTGTAGTGCAAGGCCGAGGAATAGGAAGCAACAGCAGGAATAACAGCTCAGTTGCAAGTAGTCCTGAATATGCTGCAGTTTTAAACCCTGGACTATACATTTAAAAAAAATTCACAAATAAACGAAAAAATTTAATTTGAAAGCCAAATAAAATTCTGAATATATGTGGGAGAAAAAAATCATTTACTAAGATTTAGTTAAACCTGTATAATAAATTTGATATCAGTTATTATTGTACATATTACTCTTTTAGGTCTTGGGTTTGTTTTGTATTCGTAAATGTCAACTTCAGCATTCTTTTTAATTTCAAGTCAAAAACATAGCTTTTTTTTATGCCACTTTATACACAAACTTTATTTTTTGAGCAACTAATAGATACCATCTATATTTTAAATAATAAGTATGTGCTCTAAAAATCTGTGTGTGCCCATGTGTGTGTTAGTATACTGTAAATAGAACACATTTGTGTGGAATTGAATATTTTCTTTGAAATGTCAATGACATTTTTAGTGCACAGGGCTATATAAAATCTGTGTGAAGCACCTTAAAAACCCCTGAAGTTAATAAATGGAGACATCTAAAAGAAAATCCTACAGATACAAATAATCATTACAGGGTGTCAAAGAAAAATCATTGTGATGTGTTTTATCTTTGCATTCTTCTGTCTTCTCAAACTCAGCTCACAGTTTTCTCTTTTACAATGTTATGCACTAGGAAGAAGGTGAATCTCTGTTCAAGGTGGGATACTCAAGTTTTATCTTTATATTATTATATTATATTTGAAGTGGTTTGTTTTTTTTTTTTTTTTTTGGTAAAAATATTTAATCTCATTTTCAGATTGCTAAATAGAAATAAATACATAAAGACAAACATTTTCCCTAGTACCTCATTTACAGAAATCTGTCAACAGACTGAAAACCTAATAAGGGGTAATGTTCTAACCTGAATTGAAACTCTACTGCCCTAGAGATAGTGTGTGAAGATGCAGTGTCAAGGACTAGGATACATTACGATGAACTACAGGTATCATAAGGAAGAGCATGTGGGACAAAGGATGTAAAAGAAGCTAAAGCTGATAAGCATCAAGAAATAAGGGAGATGTGCAATTGTAAATATGAAGACAATGTCTGATTATGGAATGGAGAGGTCAGAAAAAAACAACTCGAATGACAAAAGACAAATTGACCCACAGCTTGCAGTCCCCTGCTCACTCTACCACCAGTAGAGAGAGGAGATGTCATTGTCTGAGTTAGGCAGAACCCACTGCTATCTAATGTGAGATGGCAGCTATTTCTCTGTTGACTGTTGGGAGGTGATAAGTAATGCATACCTTACATTACAGAAAAGTGATGCATAGTCTATTAACTACAGCCAATGAATGGTATGAAATCCATTTTGTCTCTCGGCTTCAGTAGTCCTGGTCACATAAGAGACACAATAGTAGGGTATGAATGCCATAATTTGTGTAGGAAAAACTAGATAGTGAATTTGACATGTATTATTTCAAAATATACTTTCTTCATTATTCAGATGATAAATAGTCATAGAAGTAGGAAGATTCCTTTTGCATAATATGTAAGACATCACTCATGACTGTTTGGAAGTCTTTTATATCAAATATGTTCATCTGAGATTTTCCTTGAATGTACTCTGGATGTAGGCGTAGTTATTTAACTAAGAATACTACTGATCTTTGGCAGTGGAAGATAAAAGTGCTCTTCTAGTCTAATGATCTTGAGTATTTTTAAAAGCAGTATATTACGCTGACTGTTCCATAATTCCAGCTTTGTGATCAGTTAAATTTAACAGTCAATTACATTACACTAGTACAGTATGTTCTTTTCTTATGTTTTTAATTTTATGTCTTTTATTTTTTATCTAATTTTTCTGCTAGAGAGAGGAAGCAGTTGTCTAATTTCCACAGTATCCCCAATAGAATTGGATTGGGATTCCAGTGTTCTCTTTTAATTAGTCCTTCAGGATTCAATGCATTGCATACTGGACTTCATAAAGAATTCACTTGTATGTGCCCTAACATAGTCTGATTTCTTTGTGAAAATGGACAAAGTGAAGCAAAGCACAATTCCCTCTTACAGCAATGTTTCTTTACATCTCCTTCGCCTCTTGCCCTGGCTATTTATTATTGAAAACAAAAACTGTACTCCATAGATAACAAGCATTTTTATTTAATTAGTGGTGCTCACCATTTCACTATGCCATATAATTTGTAATATTGGCTAAAATGTGTGCTTACATAAGCAGTGCCCACACATAAATATTAGAGGCATGTACCCTCTCAAATTCTGCTAAGGCATTAAAAAACACAGTTCACACAAACAAAAGGAGTACAAATTGCTGTAGAA
Source organism: Megaceryle maxima (assembly GCA_024605025.1). Classification (NCBI taxonomy): domain Eukaryota; kingdom Metazoa; phylum Chordata; class Aves; order Coraciiformes; family Cerylidae; genus Megaceryle; species Megaceryle maxima. The sequence continues at coordinate 29,827 of JANHGN010022987.1, read as the reverse complement.
GGATTATTATATGAAATTTGTACCTTATTTATGCACTCAGGCTGCAGAGATGTAACAGAAGATTTGTCATTACTTTGCAATTTGTACTTCACAAATAGCATCACAATCACAAGGTTTCTGTGATTCCAGTTTCCATTGAAAATTCTATCATTTTCCTCACACAAACAAGTCTTTAATGCATAGAAGGTATTTTCCCACCACTACCACCACCATGATTATAAGTTCATATGTTGTGAATGTTGATTTTGCCTGATATTTTCTGTTGTTAGATACTTGTACATTTTGGAAAATGAGTCGAAGTCATTCGGGTTAAGTAAGCCACATCCTTTTTTTCCTGTTGTTTTGCTCCTGTTCTCATAGCCAAGGAGCAGTAGTGCACATGTCATAATGGAGTGGGGAGAGCTTGAAGAGCCATGCCATTAAACAGTGCATTAAGCAAAGCCTCTTCAGACAGTCCCTTCTGAGGAGAGGTCTGCTCCATACAAACAAAGCTCTTGAGATGCACTTTGTTGTGTTCTTAACATTCAGAAAAGCACTATTATCCCATGTTTGTGACTCAGTGCACGATATTTCAATTGGTTCCATTTCACTGGTTTTACAGGGAACAATAAAAGAGGCCTCTTGTTCCTGGCCATCCAGCATGAGAACAGACCATGCTGAATCTCAGTCATCAAGCATTTAAAAGCCTCATAAAATATTTTATGTATTCATACCTTTTAGAAATCATAGACAAACAATATTGTTCCATGAAACCAAAATAATTTAATTATAATAGCACTAGTCACATATTACAAACCTTAACCAAAAAATGTTTAGGAATTAGTGCATTTAAATTTACATATAAAACTTAAATATAAAACAGAAGAAGAAAATATCTGTGATATTTTTTTAAAGTTTCTGTTGCAAACATGAGCAGCTGCTTTCTAACTAACATGAGAAATACAGAAAACAAGTCTCCTAATATCTTTTCAAGGAAAAAAGTCTTAATAATATGGAAAAAGCTCTGTGCTATAGTGCTAGCACTGTCATTACTTTCAGCCATAATTGGAAAACCAAATTATTATCATGAATGTGATGTAAAAACATACAAGAGAATATTTTGTTTTATAATTCCAGTGCTTTTCAGATTTCCTTATGATCTGCAGCCATCCACAGCTCAAGTGTCAGGGCGCTGAAAGCTCTGCCACAGTAACCACGTGGCAGAAGACCACGGATGGCATCCCTGGGCTCTGCACCCACCAGTTTAGATGCAGCTTCACAGACAAAGCTTTCCTGGGAATGTGCCACCACTCAAGCATCAAGCTGCAGGGTATCTGATGGAGTAGTGAGCCCACCTATGGGAGGTGTACCCAGGTAGAGGAGCTCCTCTGAATAGTGGCAGAGCTCTTGGAGGACTTAATCAGGTTAAGAACTATCAGGGAGTGTGAGAAAGCAATAGATCTCTGGAGTTGCACCCTGCTCTCCTCTCCTACCCTACCTGAAATAAACCCATCAGGCAGCAAGAGCTCCTGATACACAGGACTTCTCATCTTCTATCTGCAGTGCTGAGCATGGTAATTTAGAGGTCAGGCATCAATGTAGACAAGTTCCTACCTGATGTGGCATGCGTGTCTCTCCAACAGCCCCTCCACCCTTCCAGGTGCCCCTGCAAAACAGGTATGGTGTGCTACAGGAGGAACTGAGTAGTAACAAGTCCCTACAGAAAGAAATAATTAATAACAGGGAAGATGGTTCACCCAGGCTAAGAGTGTCACCAAGGTTAAGTCACACATGCATCAAAACTGATTCTGTAATGAAAAACAGACTGGTCATTGTCATGGATTCCTCCCTTCTGAGGGGTGTAGAGAGTGCAGTATGCACACCGGATGAGGTTCATAGGGAAGTCTGCTACCTTTCTGGGGCCCAGGTAAAGGATGTGTCTAGAAAACTTCCCACCCTGGTGAGGCCTTCAGATTATTACCCACTTTTGGTTTTTCAGGTGGGGAGTGATGATGTGGCTACAAGTACCAAGTACTGTGTTCAGTTTTGGGCTCCTCACCACAAGAAGGATACTGAGGCACTAGAGCGTTTCCAAAGAAGGGCAACAGAGGTGGTGAAGGGCCTAGAGCACATATCTGATGAGTGGCAGCTGATAGAGTTGAGGTTGTTTAGGTTGGAGAAAAGGAGGCTCAGGGGAGACCTTATCGCTCTCTATAACTACCTGAAAAGAAGTGAGGGTCAGTCTGTTCTCCCAAGTAACAAATGATAGAACAAGAGGAAATGGCCTTAACTTGCACCAAGGGAAGTTTAGATTAGATATGAGGAAGAATTTCTTTATCAAACAGGTTATCAAGTACTGGAATGGCTTGCCCAGGGAAGTGGCTGAGTCCGCATCCCTGGAGGTATTTAAGAGTCATGTAGACATAGTGCTGAAGGATATGGTTTAATCAAGGTCTCTCAGTGTTAGGTTAATGACTGGACAAGATTATCTTAAAGTTCTTTTCCAGTCTAGGAAGTTCTGTGATTCTGTGATCAGTCTGACACTCACCAGATATGTAACATCCAGTTTGGAGAGACATGCCAAGGGAGAGAGCAGTTGATGAGGTCTGGTTTTGGTACTCAAAAATGTCCTCAGTGTGGACTGAGGCTGGACAAGCATATGTTTGCAGCCTGCGGTAATGGAGAAACATTGATCTCCACAGTGCTGGCTGGCTTGCTTCCTCCCACAGCTGGAGGCTGAGATTTTTCAGCAACCTTTCTATTGGACATGTGGTGCACTTCCAGCATGGGGAGACTGGAACTCCTTAAGAGACATATGCTGCTGAAAAGACACTTGCTAACAATCTTGCTTCAAAGATAATCTATATTTATCTTCAGATGTTACACATCCAGTCAGGAGGAAGGTTCCTCTTTTTTTTTGGTTTATATACTTCTGCTTTTTAATGAGCAAAGAGGTATGTTTTTAAGAGCAAATAGTCTCAAAAAAAAAAAAAAAAAAAAAAAAAAGGGCAAGAAAACATGCTATACTTTCTTCTTTTCCTCTAAGTATTATCTGTCTAAACTGTTATGTGTTAGAACAGGTTGCTATGGCTCTGGAGGTTTATTTTTTTCAGTCATTAGTAGTATTGTCAGTGCTTTAAAATTCTGGTACATAAATATCAAATACATTCTCTAGTTTCATGTAATTACATGGTAACTATTGTACTGTTACAGAACACATAATTATTTTGGCTCTCAACGACAGTGCACTGAGGTCTCCTAAATGTATCAGTGAAGTTAATTGCCTGAACTTGCTGTAATTATTGAGTTGAAATGATGATTGGTGGTTTGATTTTTTTGTTGTTGTTGTTTGTCTGTTTGGTTGTTTGGTTGTTGTTGGTTTGTTTGGTTTTTGTAAACCTGTGTGGTTATTTCCAATTAGAAAATTTCATCCTTTTAGGAGTTTGAATACAGACTCAAAATATCTATACTGAGTTTATTTTGCTGATATCTTATTTTTTAATTCACCTGTGATCTTGAACTGCTCTGTAAAAATCCCATTCAGTAAATTATAACATCAAGCTTACCTCTAGAAAGTCTAATGACATCAGGGGTGTTCCAATGTCATGAGCTCTTGTCAAGTGTCCTATGACAGTGATAGACAATGCATGAGATATCAGGAAGAGTATTATTTGAGGAGCAGGCTTGTGTTTTGGCCTTAATTTTGCTCTGCCACAGCTGCCTTCTGAGAGTGCAAAGTGGTTGAACTGTCATTTTTCTTTGATTCAGTTAACACCAACAGGAGGTGACTCTTTGCAGATCTGGCAGAGGACTGTATTTCTTTTTGCCAAGTAGCAGTAGCAGTGTTTTTATCACGTGGGGAGATGATCAGGATTAATTAGTACTAGTAGGTGCTCACGGCATATGTGCGCCTCTTTAAATGGTATCCTTCAGACTGGGTGGTGTGAGCACAGATCTTATGCAATGAGTGCTATTCTGAACCAGCACTTCTGCACGACCAAGCGCAGTAGTTTCCTGTCTGCTTCTGCCTGTAACTGGGTCACACTCTGTTACAAGCTCTTGTTTACCTTAAGATTATGCTTTCAAAGGCACAGAACTATTGTTTGCCTACTTTTCACAGAACGAACCTTATGAATAAAGCAACCTTCTTCAGATTGTCAGTGGATAAAAACCAAGGAAGCATTTATCCATCTGGATTTAGATGCCTATACCCAGATTAGACATCCTCAGTTCTCTTTATAGTCCAAAGAGGAGAAGAAAAAAAAAATAATTCAAGGGTATAATTCATCTCAAAGCTAGTGCAGATGTGTTTTCCTCCAAACATGTCCATTTATTCCCTGACTGTTGGGGAAGCCTTGGGTGACTGGCTCAGGTGTCAGCATTTTCACTCTAATTTCCAATGGCCAAACTTCCTGGGGTGGAATAGATGTGTATTCTCTTCCCACGCAACAGAATCATTACTGATATTACTTTGGAAACACAACAGCATTGTATACATTATAAATACTTCTGGTAACAATACTCTTAAATCCTGATTCCTCCTTTTACCGTGACTTTTCTCTATTTGTCTGACATCCCACTATCCCAATTTCCCCTCTTCCCAACCCCCTCAAAAAAACCAAACCAACAAATAAAAATTTCCTAATATAAAAAGAAAGTAACTCAAATAATTTTCTGAAATATTGCTACATATGCAGCCAGAAATGTGCCCTTGCGGCCAAGAAGGCAAATGGCATCCTGGGGTGTATTAGAAGGGGAGTCAAGAGAGGTCCTCCTCCCCCTCTACTCTGCCCTGGTGAGGCCACATCTGGAATATTGTGTCCAGTTCTGGAAGGACAGGGAACTGCTTGAGAGAGTCCAGCGCAGAGCCACAAAGATAATTAAGGGAGTGGAGCATCTCCCTTATGAGGAAAGGCTGAAGGAGCTGGTCTCTAGCTTGGAGAAGAGGAGACTGAGGGGTGACCTCACTAATGTTTATAAATATATAAAAGGTGAGTATCAGGAGGACAGAGTCAGGCTCTTTGCAGTGATGTCCAGTGATAGGACAAGGGGCAACAGATGTAAACTGGAACATAGGAGGTTCCACAAAAACATTAGGAAAAACTTTTTCACTGTGAGGGTGACAGAGCACTAGAACAGGCTGCCCAGTGAGGTTGTGGAGTCTCCTTCTCTGGAGACTTTCAAAACCTGCCTGGACACATTCCTGCATAACCTACTCTAGGTGATCCTGCTCTGGCAGGGGTGTTGGACTAGATGATCTTTTGAGGTCCCTTCCAACCCTAACAATCTGCAATTCTGTGATTCTGTGCATATCATATACATGTGTTAATATGGTTTCACAGTGTAGTTTTATTTGTAGTTATGACTGGAATATTTCATGGATATATTTTGTAGTCCAGATTATGACTCATCATGCTGACCTTTTTGAAATATTGTTTCATCTTGGGAAAAAGAAAAAAATAGTTAAAGAGCTACAGTAGACTCCATCTCTTATTTTGCCTTGCTCCACTAAAGTGACTTTTAATTAATTCCGAGGAAGAAAAAAAGGCAGATTATGATACTGAGTTGTTTGACCTACATGGCATGGAAACCATTTGCTCTTCTAATTTAGAGAGGATAGTACAGCTGCCTCTGGAGATATACAAAGATAGATAGTCTCTTCTTCCTGACACAGTTCAGAAATCTTTCCAGCAGGACTCATGGTACAGCTGGAAGTAATCAAGGTGGATTGGTGGTTTTTGAATCATTCTGTGAATGCTTGAAGCAGGTCACCTTCCTTTCCTGAGCTCTGAAGTACTTAGGGCAAGCTGATACTTCTGGATTCAATGAGAACATGGCAACATAGATGAAAACCTGAATACTCAGATTAGACTTTCTTAGAGAAAGCTACTATCCTTAATAGATAAAAAAACCCACAAACCAAAACAGAAAAAAACCCCCAAACACAAACCAAACAAACAAACAACCAACCAGCCAAAAAAACCAAATATGTAAACTGATCCAAAGAGCAGAAGGAGCTGTAAAAGAAAAAACAGTATTTCTCATGGAAGGAAGTAGAGTGTGCTGCAATTTAGTCAAGGTCTAATCAAAACATCAGGAAAGCAAGGACTTAGCACGAGCAACCAGAGATTGTATCTCTGTAATGTGCTGTATACACAGTAAATAAATCCTTGAGAAATACATGAGGAATTCCTGGTCTAAAGGCTTTGAAATGTATCTGTATCTAACTCCTTAACAAAAGCTAGCCAGTCAACTTGTTGGTCTGTCTGTCCTGTTCTTCTCATTATGTTTTCTGCTCTGTAAACTAAATTTCCAAAGTCCTGAGCAGTGATGTGCAAAGATATATATCTAATCTAAGGGATATCAGGTACAAACCAGATTCACCAGGATGCTCTTGCTGCTTTGTGTCATGCTGGCAGCAGAAAGCAGCTGCAAAGCCAACCAGTGCAGAGAACTTACAGCTGCTTTGCAGTGACAGAAAGATGCAAAACAGCTACAGCTTACTGAAGAATCCATTGTAAAATCTACAAATACAATTTGCTGTCATAAATATAATGGATTAAGGTAATCTTTGGAATAATTTCATGGCCTCAAAAGAAAAAAAAAAACCAAACATATAAATAGTGCCATTGTTTCCTTTATGACCATTTTACACAGAGAAATTCTATGGAGAATGTCAGATAATAAAAACTGCTATATTGAATAGTCAGTCTCTTATCCATTTTAGGGCTACACTGAGATTTACAGATGAAATGAGAAAAAGAATAATTTTAATTAAAAATTTTTATGCAGATTTCTTCTGACAAAGTTACAAAGGGAAAGGAAGGGGGAAATTAATAATTCTATTATTCTAGCAAATACAAACATATTCTTTATTTTTTAAAACTCTCCTTCGTAAGTACACTTTTTGTCTTATAATTAGTAACAAAACCAAAACAAAACATAATTTACAGAGAAAAAATACAGGAAATATTTTGAAAGCTCATGAAATGTCATTGCTACTGCACTATAATCTGTCGTATTTTTCAATCATAGATGCACATGAATGTTCTTTTTTCTCCTCTCTGCATTCTAGGTAACAATTTAGATTAACATTTTTGAAACATGAATTTTCTGGAACTTCTTATGAGCAAACTTTCTCATAAATTTGTGTTCTTATACGAGGTGGTAACTTATGACTAGGTTCAGATTTTACAGTTGTGTTGTACCAAAAAGTCATTTATTCAGAAGAAGGGCTTGGTTCAGAGTTAGAGTATGAACTTGTGTTCAAGAGTATGTACTGGACCATTCCAGTCCTCATTCATGATAACTTTTCGCAACTAAAGACTGTAAACTCTTGTGCTAGAAATATGATTTTGGTGCAAAAAATTTACTGATCAAGTTTTCAATCTCAATGTAGTAATTATCTGCTATAGATATTTACAATTTAAGAAAAAAAAAAAGTAAAAAAATAACTAACCCAATTTTAAAAAGAGTTAAAACTTATTCTTCTATTTTCATTCATTTATTTATAAGAATTCATTGGATGTGGTACTGTCCAGTTCTAGGTGCAAGAACACAATTAAGAGAACCAGAAAATTCAACATTGTCAGAAATAACCAAAAAAAAATGTAATTTTATTGATTGGATTGTCAAAATAACCACACCTCAACAAGGCTTGGACACAGACATGGATGTGTGGAACAATTCCAGGAGAGAACACAGGAGTGTTTCTCTGAGAAAGCTGATCTTAGATATCACTCAGCTCAACTTGCCATGCCTGGTGAGTCTGAACAAAAAGGTTATATTGAACCAGGATTAAGGTAGAGCTAGGACTTCCAGGTCATAATCCTTCATGTAGCTTGTTCACACTACTTCCTGCAAACCTTCATCATGGAACTGCTTTCTCTTTCACCATTGTTTATCCTCCTGTTGGCCTTACTAAAAACTGCACTAGAAAGAGAAATTAGGTAGAGTCTTAGAAACGTTCTGGTGGAGGATCCAGAAGTGTAGAAGTTACATTGCCTATGTTAGGTTCCCAGGTGGGACAGAGCAACTCTCTTTGAGTTGTGGAGATGTGTCCAGTCACCTGGGAAGCCACCAGAATGCTTCATTTCTTTGCAGCCTGTGAAGCCAGATTATATATTCATGGAAACTGGTGGGTGGCCCTAAGTCTCATCCCAGTATGGAGTCAGGATGGGGATATGATATGCCTGTGAATCCTAATGATAGAAAGTGCTTCCAGGTACCACAATATGGACTGGGAAATGATCCTTACCTTGACTAAGAGACACTGGCTTCAAGTCTGAATGCCAAGCTTAAATAGTGATGTAGAGAATCTCCATGGAGTTTCAGATCTCTTTCTTTTAGCTCAGCATACTCTAATTCCCAAGGGGATTCAGGTAACAAAGAATTATTGAAATTTAGATTGCTTTGTAGACTAGATCCTCTGGTCATATGGCCCTGGCATATCTACAGTAGCTGTAAATAAACAAATGTTTCAGTTCCTCTTTTCTCTGTACCATCCTCATGTGCTCCAGAAGAGAAGAGGAATCTGCTCAGCTGGATTTGCTTCTACAAATAAAACAGAGAGTCATTTTAGCAGTTCATTTGACCTTCACTCTAATTTTGGTCTTAACTTTTACAGTAAGGGATTATTTTTCTAATCCATACTTTTTGCTTTAAATAGGTTTATAATCTTCTGGTCAGTCAGAAGAAAGCCATACAGCACTCTTTGGTGGTAATCTGCCAGCTGAAACAAAAGAGTTCTTTCATTTTTCCCCCCAATAACATGACAGTTGCCACTAACATTTCTTGACAAAAGAGTGTTCCAGTTGATATAATTCTGTATTACACTCATGAGTCACAATCTTCCAGCAGAAAAATATGACTATTTTATGAATGTAGTCAAGAAGAAAGAAAAGAAAAACATCATGGAAGTTGAATGACTTCAACAAAGCAAACAGCAAGGTTATACTTTAAAACTCAAACATGAAGGGCTACAAAATTTTCTAGACTAGCTTGGTAAATTCATGGTCTATGGACATGTGATCTGCAGTGAAGTCTGTGCTTTTGTTGCTGCATAAAAAATACCTGAGCTAGCTCCTTTGAAGTAAGCTTCCAGTGTGAGAAGGATTTAGTTTAGTGAGAATGATACTTCTAAATAAGTCATATAAGATCTATGGAGAACTAAACCCCACTTCTTCAGTGTAAGCACTAAGATGATAAAAACCATATCCTTTGTAATAACTTTAAACTCCATTCTCCCTAGCTAATATTTGAAATATCAAATCCATAAGATTTGCCTCTGGGTATCTTTTTATCATTGCAGGATATGAAAAAGTTGAGTTTAAAATAATGCATACCTTTACAGATGGATAAACGTGTAGGTTAATTGTTTTTGTACATCTGGTACATACATTGAAAGTGGCTAGTTTGATCAATGATTTTGCATGTTCATTAACTTACTTATACTGGAACTTCCTTAAGAACGTGGTAATACTAGTGATTAAGCAACATTAGAAAATTAAGTAATGAAAAAAAGATAACTATTTTATAAAGATGTTCAAAATGTGGACACAGTTGTAGCTTACTATGTTGAAATAGGATTGGACAATATAAAGAAAAATCCATATTAATATCCAGGTGTCAGTGATAAAAATGCCTGAATAATCATTCCCTGGGCTCAGTTTCACAATGTTAAAATAATTAATACAAAACAACTTCAAAACAAATACAACTTTGTTACACTTCTTAGCAGGAGGCCATTGTATGCATTCTCAGGAGTTTTATTTGAGTAGTATTAGGGTATCCATATCCCTGATGGCTCCCACTGAGATTAAAAAAAAAAATCTCTTTCCCTGTAAGCACTTAAAGAAAGGATACAGATGTTATTTTTAAAAGTATTTTAAATAGGCTAAAGTTAAGATCTCAGATAATTAAGGCCCACTTAAATGACAGTCCTACTGGTGCTCTGTTTGCAGAAGTTCACAATGTATCATTAAGATTTTTCAAGTTTTATATTGCCATCTTTATGTGGTTGAATATTTTACTATACTCCCGACAAGTTTTAAGAAATATTCTCCTTGATGTTTGAATATTGGTGATGTGGATGGACTCTGAAGAATTTAGATAATTATTTAATACAATCCTGAATGTTTCTTCTGCTTCTAGTCAGTAACATGAGTAAGGCTTGGAGGAGGAGAAGGTAACAATAGCAAATGTTAAACTACATTAAAAAGTACTATTATATAGCATAGTTACTGAAGAATATATGTCCTAAAGTATTGACAATAATGAAAGCCAACTTTGTATGAATAAATCTGGCATCATCATAGGGTTGACAAACATCACTAAACCAGTATGTCGAATTGTGTTAATCTGTTTCAAGATTATTACATGGTTTAAAATTAATTGTAACAGTAAATATTTTTAAATATTAACAAATCAAGATACTCACTTTTCCCTGGCATGATAGCTTTCAATGAGGACATTTTATTATGAAGGGCTAAATAGGTGTAATTTATTATTAATGTGAATAAGTGGAAATAAACCTAAGATTGCTAGAAACTTAATTTACTCAGCTTTATTGTCAGTGTCAAATGGTTATGTAACCCATAGAAGCTTCCACATTTATACTGTGACCTGCTTCCTTCATCCAACCTGAATTTCTACTTTAAACCATAACATTAAATTTCTTTTCCCACCAAAGAGATTTTCTTTTTTCAGTGTGCCAATACTACCTTACCTGTCACAAGGAAGCAGTAAAATTTGATTGTCAATGTCATATTGCACATGGCCTGAGGCTAAAACATCAAAGTACTGCAGAAACAAGTCTGTTTGAGAAGAATCCTCAAAAACAGTGTAGATATTTGCTTGCATTCATTAGACCACTGTAAATGAACAGTAATGGTGAATTACAAAGCCAGCACATTTCCACAGTAATAGAATAGAACATTGAGTTCAAAAAAATATTTTTTTTCTTTATTTCTTTTAATGAATGGAAGAACACTCATAAGTTGCAATTGCAGTAGTAGAGCTAAATGTAGCTGCCTGAATTATTTTGATTCAAGGGACACCCTCAAGGTAAGTATTATGAAATGCTGATAACTCTTACTGATGTTTTCAAAGTTCATGCAGTCAGCAATACAACAGCATCCTTAGGAACAGGAAGGATATCTAGGGTATTGAAGTTTTTACAGTATGATGAGTTGCATGAGGACTTTTTTTTATAAGAGCCTTGAATGGAGTTATATACTGGAACATAATAGCTTTCTACTAGAAGGAGGCATGAAATAGAACAGTTCTCCGAAAGAGTATTGTACTTGCCATGTCTGCTAATTTGTCACCATTAGCTCCCTTTATTGATGATGAGGATAGATTTTTTTTTCCTTGTGGTTTAAGTGATTGGAAAAAAGAGATTGCCAGGTAATCCACCAGGTCATCATAGAACAAAAGGCTTATGCCATAGTTGATGTCTTTATAATCTCAAACCACTAAAGTAAAATTTAATCTCTTTTATTTTATTTGTCAAGGAAGACGATTTTAGTGAAAAATGCACTCAATCACCAATGTAGGTAGGCAAGTAGGATGGGATCATAGACACAAAATCACTCTGAAGCTGAGATCTCTAGATGGAGGTTCAAGACCACAATACTGTATTGTTTCCAGTTGACTACTATATATAAAAAGTGTACTAGCAGAGTCAGGCTCCCAGCTCAGGACTTTGAAGCTTGTGGTTTAGTGCTAATGGAAATTTGGTTCGTTATCTTCCTCTCTTCAATCACTTTCTGAATCTTTCTAACTGAATGTTCAATCTTTGTTCTGTTCACAACAAATATATGCCTGAATGGTAATACCATTTCCATTTCTCCTTCCTGTGAGTCTGCAATGCTTCAGCTGGCATGTAGCAATTGGACTAAGGGGTTGAGTCCCTTGCCCAGGGAAGACCAGTCCTTTCAATGCAAACAGATGTTCCTGCATTTGCAGCAGTCACAGGCTATCTACACAAGCAGCAGCATATTCCCCTTCCCCAGGAAAAAACCTTGGCTTTTGTGGAAGCAGATGTATCTTTTCAAGCACACTGCAGACCAGCTGCCACTTTCTATTTTTCCCTCAGCAGCCCTCCTGTGGTGCCTGACAGGTTGCTGAGTAGGAAGGTGAGGTAGCAAACTGGAGTGAGTCGAGGCATGGCTGTTGAGGCCGCCCACACTGGATTCCCTGTGGGTGCTGAAGGTGACAAACAAAGCAGTGGCAACTGCAGCTATCCTCATCCCTTCTCACCCTTCTTCCAGTCACATCAGAGGGTTAAATCGATACATTCTGATCTTGCTCTTTTTTTCTCTCTTCTCAAAACTGATCCCATGGGTAAAGTTCAGCACACACTTTCAGGCAAAAACATTTCCTGTGAAATAGCTACATCTATGGTACAAGGTCCAGAATAAGCTGTTATTGTTCATTTAATAGGCAGAATAAAATTGAGAGTTAAGTTCTAGATCTGCAATGGTAGGTAAATACCTAATACCTACTTAATTTGCTTGAAGTTAGGTATTTAAGTGCCTTTTGGGGTCTGGATCCTAGTATTTGCTTTCTTCTCAGTATGTGTGATTTTCTATAATTACATTAGAGCAAAAATGGAGCTTCAAGATCTTTAGACATCAGAATGAGACATTTTGTGACTGGCTTTGAATGCTGATATGCTATGCTATTGCAGGGACTCATTCATCTGATTAGGAATTCAGAGGTTTATTTGATATCTGCATAGTCTGAATATACACAGTATAATCACAGACATAGTAAACTAAATAAGAATCTTAAATACCAATTTACTGGTAAGACTTTATTACCATAAAATTGATTAATGTTTACATTTGATGTAAAGTTTTGGTTCCTATTATTAAATTGTCTGTGGATGGTTTAAAGTTCTGATTAGCTCAATGAAAAAATGGTATTACCCTAGAAATGTTAGTCTTTCCTTAGAAATCTGAAAAGTCAAACATTTATATGATGTGATATGTGAGTTTAATAACTATAGAGATCACCACTGAACTGCTTAGATAAGTTAAACAGGATCAGATAAATGTTATCAGAATAGCATCTTTTTATTCACATTTTGGAGACAATCAGTTACTCAATCTTGAATTGTTTAGTTATTTCACAAGGGACTGATTCTTACTGTCAAATAACTACAGTTTTCTTTTCTGAATGATTCTGATGAATTACATTGCTGCAGAGGAGTCTGGTGTCTTGAACATTAATGACAGTAAATAAATTGTAGTAAATAAATTGATAATATGAGGTAGACATTTTAGAACAGTTACTGTACAACTGCAGTTTTATGAAACTAATACTCTTCCAGTTTCTCTGACCAAAGATTCCACATACCCCTCAAAAAGAGTGGGAAATAAACCACACATATCCTGTTTTCAAGCCATCTTCAGCTCACTTTCATGCCTTCTATCTGCACACTGGTCAGAATGAAAGATTGTTTGATCCTGATAATTATTTGATCCTGATATGATTTTCTTTCTTCCCTCTTTCCATGATTTTAGACATTCCTAAGGCTCAACAAAACTTGGTGCATACAATTATTTTTAGGGATATCAACCATAGGATTGAGACATTTCTTTCTGAATCCAAACTTGTGACTTCTGTTTGTGAGTTGTTACTTTAGAGAGATGTCTAATGTTGGTTTTGGAATTAGCACATAGAAAATCAGAATTAGGCAAGGACTGTCAATGTAGTTGAAGATGTTGTATGTACAAAAACACAGACTCAAATGGTAGATAAGCCAAGAGATGGGAAGTTTTCTGTGGCTGTGGTGTGTGGCAATATATGAATCCCATTTTCTGTTGACACTTTTGGATTAAACCTCTATCCCTTTTTTATTTACAATTGCAGCAGGCTGAATGTGATACTCCACTTATCCTTTTCTAATCTTTTGATCTCATTTACATATGTGAAAAATATCTACTTGTTGTAGAAAGAAAGAAAAAAACCCGAACGCCTTAGGGGTTTTTTGGGTTCTTTTGGTCCAGAATACTGACATATCAGTAAGAGTGCATAAGGAGTTTCAACAGCACGGTGATGGGTGATAAATAAGTATGTAATTAACTCTATTCGTTTAACTTCATGTGACTTTGGGAAAAAGGGCAATAATTGGGTTTGCATGAGTTTCAGTGTGCATCTGGCCCCAAAATAGGTGTCTGAATTAGTCAACAGACAGCATCTGTACTTCACAACAGAGACCCCACTGATTTGACTAGTTTAAATTCATCATGTCCTAATTATTTTATTTGATAGATTAAATGAATGGATGAACGTGTTAATCTTCATGAAATCAATTTGAAAAATAGTTAAATTTGATACTTAATAAGCAGTCATGGTTTAATTTGTTCAGTTATCCTGAGGGGTATGGTGAGAAGTCAAAACTGAGTGGACAAGACCTATATGAATGTCATTATAAGTTTTCCAGGCCTTTTCAGGGAAAAGGGGTGTCCTTGTCAGATATGTAAATATTAAGCAGTATTAAATAGTTGAAATACTGCTGGAATACCATAGTGAGATGTAGACGCCAAGACATAGGTTTGAGGTGGCTAGGCAGGACTTGGAACAGACAAGTAACTAGTTCAAGTGGTGTGGTCATAAGAGAGCACTTGAACCATATCAACACTACACCAGTGTGGACTGTGTACAAATACATTATGTCAAAGCAGACTGCAGTCACTGGCTCTTTGGTTCCTCAGTAAGACTGTTCAGAGTGTTTTTCACTTTTTTTCTTTTTTTTTTTTTTTTTTTTTTCATTTTTTTCATTTTTTTTTTCCCTCTTCAGTGGTTGGTGGAACTACACTTGGGCAAAATAGCAATTTCACAGCATGAATATGCTGTTCAGGGTACATTTTGCCTGCTGTGGGTTATGATGTGTTGGTGTATTAGGGTGCCCAAAAGGCTTGTTCCAGCAGAAAACCTGCTATATATTTAATACTAATTTCCAAAGAACCAGACAGAGAAGTACCTAAGTGTCTGTGACACAGCTTGTGATTTCCTCTTCAAATAAGCACATAAAGTATATAAATGTAATTTCTGATTGATTCTACAAATACAATAAATAATGTTATTTTATTTGTGTTTCAAATGAGTAATTATCTACAATGGTCAATGTTTTGAGATGTGACTTCTTTAGGCATATATAGCCACTCTCCTGTATTGTTGGAGCTCAGTGACAATTTTTGAAGCAAAAGGTATGCTTTTTAATATTCCTTGTTTCTATGAATGCCAAATACACAGTCTTATACTAGTGTCTATACTGGAAGACAGTGGTAAGATCAGTAAAATTTATTCTTCATGGCATGGCTTTCAATGTATTACACAGAAAGAAAGAAAGTGCATAGTAGTCTCTTGTTCTGGATTCAGTAGATTATGATGAAGTGTAAAGCTCTATTTCATTATGAGTAACTCACAAGTTAAGCTAGTTAAGGTGGACTGTTTTAGATCAACAAATATTAGTGGTCTTATAATTGTGCAAAAAATCCACAGACCTGTGGACATCATACTGGTTGAGCTGATCTTTCCTTCTGGCCAGAAAGACTCTATAATGGTGTCTGTACAACATTAGGGCTGGTCTTGGGATCCTCCCTAGGACAGATCATAAGTGTGCCAGTACAGCAGTAGATGTAGCAGAAGCTTTAGGTCTCTGTGTGTCCTAGAGAAAAGAAAATGCAAAGCATAGCAAAGAAGTACTAAGGGAATGAAATGCGAGCTTGAAATTCTGGACTGCCTTGTAGTGGTTAATGAAGTATTTTCAGGGTTGTAAACAGAAATAGAACATAAGCCACTTGTATTAGTTTAGGAATATTTAAAAGTCATCACTTACCAGTGACGATTTTTGTTCACATAATAATAAAAAATTATCTGCAATTTATACTAGTCTAGTTCATATTGAAAACCTCCTAGTCTATACATTTTCTTGCTGATACAAATCAGAATTTGAAAAGTTAATCAAAAATCAGTATTATAAACTAAAGCTACATGTCTTCTTATTTTTGTCTTAAATATTCAAGACCTTATACATGTCATTTCATTTCTATGAGCTTGTAGTCCCTTCCTCTTTCCATTTTCTGTGTAATCATTTATTTTATGAACTTTTTGGTAGAGGTTTGAAATTTGATGTTGTCAAATTCAAGTGAATCACACTTGATTAATACAGATATATTAAACAGTAATCTCTCTCTTTTTTTTTTCCCTGAAAAATCTTCCAGGAAATATGCATATTTTTATACAATATTCTGTGACAACAATATTTTTTTAATTTTTTTTTTATATGTAATTGATCAATGACTTGTCATACCATATTGAAAATGTTGTTGAGGCTAAAAGAGGAAACTGCAAATACAGCTTTGTGACAAAACACAACCAAAAAATGGTATCTAGCAAAACCAATATATATTTGCAAAACCAAAACCAAGTGTTATAGATGCATTAAAATAAATGCCTGTAAAAATTGTTACCAGTTATTATATAATCCAGCTCATTATCTAAATCTATTTTGTGGAAAAAGTCCCCACATATACTTCTAATTTATATAATTTTATATATCTCCATGCATCTATATACACAGACACAAATATCTAATTAGTACATAGATCCATAGAATCATAGAGTAGTTTGGATTGGAAAGGATGTTTTAAGATCATTTAGTCCAACAACCCCGTAGTGAGCAGGAGCATCTTCCACTAGATCATGTTGCTCAGAGCCCTGTTTAGCCTGACCTTGAATGTTTGCAGGGATGAGGCTTCTCCCACCTCTCTGGGCAACCTGTTCCAATGTTTCACCACCCTCAGCATAAAAAAATTCCTCCTCAGAATGAGTCTAAATCTATCCTCTTTTCATTTAAAACCATTATTTCTGGTCCTTTCTCAACAGACCTTACTAAAAAGTTTGTTTCATCTTTCTTATAAGCCCCTTTTAAGTATTGAAAGGCCACAATGAGTCTGCCAGAAGCCTTCTCCAGGCTGAACAATCTCAACTCCCTCAGCCTTTCTCACAGAAGTGTTTCAGCCCCCTGATCATTTTTATGGCCCTCCTCTGGACTCACGCTAACAGGTCCATGTCTTTCCTGTGCTGAGGACTCCAGAGACAGATGCAGTAGTCAAGGTGGGGTCTCACCAGAATGGAGCAGTGGGGCAGAATTCCCTCCCTCAGTCTGCTGGCCACACTTCTTTTGATGTATCCCAGGATCAAGACATTTATTTACTTTATTTACAGTGCTTTCCTGAATTGTCACACTGAATGGTGAAGTTTGAAAAAGCCCATTTTAGCTAAACTGACGTTAGAAGCTTCTAAGATGTATTCAAGCAGTCAACAGTAGTAAGTATGTTGCTGTTTATGAAATCAAGACTTTTAAGCCATAATAGAGAAAAGATATAATTTCATAATACTATTTTGTTTATGTCTTGAAATCTAACTTTCATCTGTGGAAAATTTTAAAATTATCACTTTTATTTTGAAGGCAAAAAGCCTTCAGGAGATAGGAATTTGGCCTGACTAAAATGTTTCTAGGGGTCCCCTCTAACTGCAGCTAATCTATTATCCTGAAAATTGTGAATTTTTAAAAAATTAAATAGTTTGGTTAGTTGTTAGGAGATATCAAAATAGAGACAAAAGAAAGTTAAAATATTTGTAAGATGTTGTTGTTGTTGTTGATTCAATAAAGAATGAAAACAATGTGCTATTGGGGATTTAGAAGGGGGGAAGATTTTAAAAAACTGTGCTTACTTTCAAAAAGTGATTCAAGAAACTTAGATAAACTGACCCTAAATTTTATCATTTCAATTGGACTTCATTTTAAATTATCATGGAAGAATAAAGATATTAATTATTTATTATCTTAAATATTTCTAAATAATTGCAGACTCTAAGGTTTTTCATAGCAAAGATGGTGTTCTCAAAAAAAACTTACTAGGAGAAAACATTTATAATTTTATCAAAATTGCAATGTTCTAAAACATTTATCAGTATTCTCATATTACCTGTTGGAGAAATTATTTAAAGGTAAGATGCTTCTATTTACTCAATAAAGTGGTTTGGACATATTTCCTTGCTGATATAGTTGTAGGAAGAAGTATTTAAAAATCTGATATGTAGAAAAAAAAGTGGATTTATACTGCAGATGGAGGAATATAGCAGTTACAGCAGTAGGCTTGTTTAAGCCAGTTCCTTGCACAGCTGTTTTGGGGTTTGTAAAGCCAAATTTGATTTTAAGCCTCAGTTCAAACTGAAGAGCTGTACTTTATGCTTTTTCTGTCAAGTTAAGATTTGCTTGATTTAGAGAAAGAATGCGGAGGAATGTCTGTAGGCAGAATCTTGGCAAGAGTTTCAGACAGACACCAGATAGGAAGGAAATAAGGGCCTGTATAAATAACAGCCTGACTGTACAGGACTAAGACTAGGATCCATTTTAAATAAAATTATAAAATATTTTTATTTTTGGTAATCTAATAACAAGAAGAAGGAGAACAGATAACTTTTTTTTTTTTTTTGGGGGGGGTGGATCAGAAATAAAAGATGAAAAGTTTGTTTCTAAACCTGACATATTACAATCTAGGATCTTTACTTCAGTGATTCATGATGTCAGAAGTGCTCTTACTTCATGCTTTCATTCTCCCGTTATACACTACCTTTCCTTTTCACGGGAGGATTGACTCAGATGAGTGTTATGGAGCATGAAATGTAATCTAACAGGGATATTCAACCCATAGGGACAAAAGAAAACATGTGGGATACCTGAGCTGACAACAGTTGCTCATGACAGCTTTAGGAAACTTTTTTTTTTTTTTTAAGTATCTCATTTACTGACCAGAATGACATGACGGGTAGTGCATTCAGGTCGTGTCTTTTGGAAGAAATAGGAAAGTACATTTGTTATCTTATGATAACTTTTGGTGTATTTTATGAGACACTGTAGTTTTTTGATCTTTCTGGAATAAAATTAAAATAAAAGCAAAGAAATGTGGGCAATTTTTCTTTAAGCCTGTTCCAAAAATTTATGATTTCAATGGTTCACTTATAATATTAAGGAAGATATATAAATACTTCGATGACTCGATATTTTTTTTTTTCAATTAATGTTTAATTATCTGCCTTTTTCTTCACTTGTTACAGATGAAAGTACATATATTGGGTTTTTTCAATGTTCATTACAAAGCTTTGAGGAAAGTATAAGCCCATATAAGCATTAAGAGAAAACATTCAAAATACTGTAAAGCAAGCCATAGAAGCAGAAAAAATATTTTGGCTGCTATCTTTGAAATTAAGGTTTTGAAAGTGGTACAAGAAAGCACAGAAATAAACTAAAAATACGACAAGAATGTGGCCATCCTTACTCTTAGCTCCCTTATTTTTTATTTTACTGATTTATTTTTCCAGTCTTGTGGAGGAAAACTAGCAGATTTGACCAAGGTCCGCATATCCAGGGGAAGATACAATGAGACTTTCTTGAAATAAACGTATTTTTTATACAGAAAGAGATTACTGGGATCTTACCACCGGACAAACATAATTTTATGAATTTTTAAACTGAAGTGATAAATGTTAAAAAACAATAATGTGCATCTTAAACTAAACAGTAAGCAGCAGGAACCTATAATGAATAAGTATTGCTGTAATTATTTTTCCTATAGTGTAAATACAGTCATGTTCAGTAACAGTTATGAATACAGTGCTTTGACCAGGGGAATGTGGCATGAGTATTGCAATTTATTTATGATCTGTCTTCAAATTTTAAAATAAAGCAAGAGTTAAGTGAACTGAGGAATGCATAACAGTCAAAATGGCTGACAAGTAACAGTCAAAAGGCAAAAACCAGAAATAAGTGACTTCTAGCAATTATGTCTGCTAGAAACTACTTTATGATCAGCTAAGAGGAAAAGAATAAAAATGGCTGCATTGACTGTTAATTTCAGAAAAGCTCTGAATCAGATGTCCAAATCCAAAGTTTTGCAGATAAAATGCTTCCAATAATGATAAGAAAATTTTAACTAAGAATGGAAAAGTCCTAAGTTAAAGTATCATGCACAGTTTAACCATCTATATCTGGAAATATTTATTCAAAGTGGGACAGAAGCAGAGTAAAACTATGATGTTATGTGGCTGACCAGGATCATGGACCCTTCTGTATAATAGAGGCATCCTGGGAGCATGACAGCAGGCCAGATCTGATCAGTCCTACTCTATAATCCAGCAATTGTTTTGATCACATCACTGCGCAACAAAGCTATAGCTCTTCCTTTTCCAAAATGAGCCTTTTTTGTGCAGGTTTTTGGTTCTCTGCTGTATACTGTAACACACAGAATAGGTGGGCCACAAGACAAGGTGGTTTGTCTAGCAACAACTGGTGCCTGGGACAAGCATAAACAATCAGGAGGAAAATAACTGTGTTAGATATTTGTATATATATAAATAAGTATATATTGCTGGTATAGGAAGAAATACATCTACTGACTGTGGAAAACTCACTCTGGAGACTCAGAGGACATTGCTAACATTGGAGGACTTTGAATTCTAAAACAGCTTCCAGCCAGCCTTGGGGAAGAAAGAATCACAAGAAACTTTTGGAGGAAATTTTCTTACCACGAAAAGGCAGCAGTTTTGGGTCTGTTCTCTAAATCTATACCATCTTTTCCTAAAAATTCTTGAGTAAATCCTTTAATTAGTTTATTGTAATTTCATTTCATTTGCTCCTATTCCTGCTCCTAAAATCTCAGGCTCAATCTATTCCTGTTTCCCTAACACTTTCTTTATAATCTGTTTCAGGAAGATGCGAAATTGTATATTGGGAGTCAGATTTGGACCTCAGTAAAGAAGAATAAACTTGGTCTATAGAAAAAGGAAGTAGAAGGCAGACTTCTATTTAGCATCACAGCATAGGTCTTTGAATGCCTAAATGCTCAGTAATATGATTTTGAGAACAAATAAGATTGCACAAGAAAGGGCTAGAGAATGAAACTATAAAGAGGAAAATAGCAGATTTGGAGACCAAATTTCAATTATCCCATTTGCAGATAATCCTTGGCAAAAGTTCAGATTAAGTCAAATGATGCCATTCCTTTCAAAAGAGGAGTATTTTCTTTAGACTTTCCCTCCAAACTGTAGTTAGGAACTGTTGTTTTCCTGTTGATGCTATCATTTATCTAGTGTGCATGCAGAAATATTGCCCTGTTTGACTTCAGAAAATTTGGTCAATGAAATAAAGCTATGACACTTGTCTAAACAAAGCAACTGTCATCTCATATCACAAGCTCCTTCTAAATAAAGTGCTGCAGTGCTCCAAATTTGTTTTTCTTTAATGAACCCAAGCCTTTCCACTGTCATTATTCATTCCTTCTGAAAACACTAGAAAACGCAATACATTACTCAACTGTGACCTAGCATGTCCTAAGGTGCATATTTTATTGATGTAAATAAATGAGATTCTAGTCTACCCAAATGCTGATGTTTTGATTTTATAGAAATACTGTTTACTTTAAAAGTTGTCATTAGTGCAATGATTATTTTCCCTGGAGGCTCTGATAAACTGGAGGACCACTGCTAGCAGCCTGCTTAGTATCAGCACATTCACAGGGCAGTTAAACTATTAGATTCTGGAGCATAAGGAGGAAATAGTTAAAATGTTTACTCTGTTTTACTCCAGTGTATATTTTTCCTTCCATTGAAAGAGGTTCGAAAGTGCATTAATTTCACTCTTGCATAAATGCAAAAACTCAACTGATAAAATTACAGTGTTAAGCTCCGGTATTACTGTGTATGAAATTAAAATGAACCAGACACTGGGAATTTGCTATTATTACAAACTAAAATCAAATAAAAATGTACATTTTACAGTGCTCAGAGCTAGAATAAATGTTGTAGATGCTTTCCTGTGATTTTGATGTAAGCTGTCCCTCTAGTTTTCTTCCTGGGTATCAGTCTTGGAAACCAAACACATGCAAATTCTATTTCCCTTATTTCTGCCTTTAGGTGGCATCCAGTTTTACTTTATAAACAGAAATTCATTTTAAAAAGGTCACTGACTTAATGAAATAGTTTTCAATGTTTATGCCCATACCTTCCTTTGAAAAATAGATTTACCTTAACTAGGTATTCATCAGTACAAATTAACTGGAAATATTAAATGCCATTTCATTACATGAGAAAAAGAAATGAAAAATGTGCTGTTACTGCTCTGGGGAAAAAAGGGGTAATGTGCTGAATCAATGAGAAGGAAAAACTAAAAACATTTATGGCTTGGATATCCAAGGAACCTGGGCAAATCCTAGTGATTGATCCTCCCTGAGGTTGTTAGAAGCAGGTAGGGTGGGTTTTGACAACGGTTCCATTCCTCATTAAATAATATATATCACATACATTTTAAAGCTAATAATGCTGGGATACTTGAGTTAAATAAAGAAGTCCCATGTTGGCATCAGTTTTCTCCACAGTTATATCCATCTCTGGAAAGAACTTGGCAACACTGGAATTCTAACAAAGACAAATTATAGCAGATAAAAGGGGGTTGATTTCTGAAATTGTTACTCATTCACAACTGAATTAGTTCTGTTCTCACTCAAACCAGGACATATTGTAAACAGAAACTGATATAATACATTTGATCCTTCCTTATAAATTACTGAAATTATTTTGTATTTAAACTTCAGTATCTCTGCTTTACAATAGATTTCTGACTCCAAAAATTTTAAGCATTTTCATATCACGAGAGACCAAAGCTGCTGGTTAAAGACCAGAAAAAGGTTTATTATACTGGTAAAGTGAATCCATATTTCCTTAACATAGCTAACTTTATCCAGTGTGAAGAGGTAACAAATTGTGCTGCAGAAATATTTTTTCCTGCTTAGCTAGTTTTATGTCAGTTCATAACCTAATGTTCTAATCCTGGGAAGATGTCTACACCTGCTCAACTTTATTGCACCTGCATGACTAACATCATTAGGACTCACATGTTTAGAGTAAAATACACACAAAAATATTCTGGGCTTCAGGTTAGTTAAAGATGTGAGAAAATAACACTCTCCTGGCTGCAGTGAAATGCAAGACTTTTGAATATGTGAGTTGATGAAAAATTGCTTAGCTAGGTGAAGACTGATTGGATTTTTTTTTTTTTTTTTTTTTTATAATATAAATTTAGATAACTCCTGCTTTAAGAGAGAGTAAAACTTACCAATGCTTATTTCCAACTTCTTCTTAGACTAACATAGACATACATATCTCACACAATTACATTACAGACAGACAACTTATAAAGAAGACATTCAGAAATATTTTTTTAAATGTAACTTTGTCTCTTGCAGCCTTTCATACATGAATCATGTTTGGTTCTCACCTTGAGGGCATCTATGCATTGGTAAAGCAGGTTTGCATAGTATCACCTTAGTGGTTCTATGGAATTTTGCCAGACTGCTAGCTGCTAGTCCAGGACAACAGAAGTGCCTCCAAGGTTTTACATGACATGTCACAGTCTCATGCAGATCTCTCAGATACTTGGGTGTCTCAAATGGCGCTAACTGCCTCTGTTTAGGTTCTTGAAATCCCACCTGACAAATGTCAACAGATGAAATCTTAGTTTCAATGTGTGAGTTCAGGATTCACACTGCATAGCTAAATACCTGTAACCAATTACAGTCTGCAAGATACCTCATGCAGGCAGAAAGGTGTCCAATTCTTAGCAGAGGCAGGAAAAAGATTTGTAAAAATGGGAAACAAGACAGCAGATGAGATTTTGGACCAGGTGATGGGAAAGAAGAAAAGATTCTGGGGTAGGAGCCAGTAATTCATCTACTGGTTATTAACATTGTTAGATACAGCATTCAACACAAATGTATCTCTTTCCTCTCAAAATGCTACAACTAGGGATGAATTAGCAAGATTTTTGGCAGACAGGACAAAAAAACTTTGAAGAGCAAGACATTAAGATGGAAATTAAAGATCTCTCATTATTTTTCCTATTTTTCAAAATCATAATTTTAACTTTGAGGTTTCTAACAGCATTTGTCCTACGGTGTTAAATTCTATTTTTTTCTATATGTATATTGAGATAATAGTTCATATTCTATATCATAAATCTGGTTTGTAAGAGTTATTTCACACAGGATGTTAGTATTTACTGAGTCTCAACAGTGTTTTGTATACAGTTCCTGCCTAGAGGAGTCTAGATTCTATAGCTGCTCTCAGACAAAACAAATTGGAGATCAAAGTAAAAGATCTAATTGTAGCAGAAGCCTGGGGCTCTGGAAGAATTTGCTTGCATCAGTAATGCAAATGTCCAGGGGGTGATTTGAATACAAGATGGGAAAAGGTTTATGAATAGGCAAATGTAGCTTACTTGACAAGAAGAGGTTAAAGTCTGCCAGCCCTACTGATTATTTCTTATTTGCAACAAGCACAGTGATTCCTGACAGTCTTCCGTCAGTTACGCTGTTAAACTGCATGCTGGTACTTGATGAAATTTTGACCATTATATTACATTTTATATTACACGTGGAAAAGCACTTCTTCATGCTGCAGTTCTTCTTTGAAATCTCTTCAAAATTTTGTAAAAATCTTGACCACCTGTAGATAAAGGTGTGATAGTGATTGATGTAGTGCTTGGACCATGGCCTCTGTACTGACTATAACATTCTTGCTATATCATGTGATCTGCACATCTGGTTTCAGTAGCTACAGGTTGGCTCTGCCTCTTCAAGGCAACAATTTGTGTTCTTACTTAAAAAAAAAACAAAAAAAAAACCAAGATTATTATTTCTTGACATGGACTATCAGGTTTTCTACACTACAAAAAGCCAATAAATTTAATCAAAGCAGAAATTAAAAGCAAAACATTCTGGGTACAGTCTTTTGCCCAGAAGAGGAAGTAACAGGTATCAGTAAAGAAAATAAATAAATAAATATTAACAAATTAAAAGAAACAAACTTGTTTATTTTACTGAAAAATAATAAAGGAGAGTTTTGATATTTTTTTAAAGAACAGAGTTGCAACTTAAACTAATAGGATTTCACAGATGCTTTTATTAATGTTATTACCTAATGCAGAAAGCTTAGATATGCTCTTGAATAACTGCAGAGCATCCTAGTGATACATCACTCCTATTTGACATATTCCTATTTCCTATGTATACTAACAGTATGTAATAGAACTTTAATTCAAACATTGTCTGAATTCTCCATGGATAATATCTGAGGGACAAGGAAAATTTTACAGTGAAAATACAAAACAAAAAAAAATACTGTATAATTCTTTCCCACTGTGTAAAAGATTTTTTTTTTGTCAAAAAAAAAGGAATCATAGTATCATGTCTTTCCTTAACTGAGACTTAAAAGAAAAAAAAAGTTCTATGCAGGACCTCTTTGAGTGTTATAATAGCAAATAAGAAGTAAATACTTTTATTTATCTTTTACTTAAAATTGTAATTGCATTATATTTAATCATTGATGTCTGTGCATGTATCTTTTCTTTCTATTATCTACAACATCATACAGATTAGATTAGAGTTAATAAAATAAAAATTAAATCTGTGAAACAACGGGGTTCATGTGAGTGATAATTATGTATTCTATACTTCTATGTATAATTATTCTATAATTATGTATTCGATACTTCCATGTATCACTTTTGGACCAGACACAATAAAGCACTTTAAAAAGAAGAAAAATATCAAGAATTCAGTTTTACATATGGTAATTTGAGCCTCAGGGCAGGGAAGTAATTTGTCCCAAATCAGATTGTAACCCAACAGACAAATGGCAAATCAAACACAGGTCTCCCAAGCCTTCTTTATGGGTGTATGATCACATCTCTTGGATTATTAGGTACATACTGTGCCAGTTGGTGTCTTGTAAGGGCTGATCTGTTACCTGATTCTTCTTTGGGAAAAGATCATGCCAAGTGACTTTGTGTAACTGACTAATGAAAATTTATTTTCAAGTAGCTGCACAAGATGCCTTGTATTTTGCCACTGTTATTTAATGACTATACTCTGAAAATACAGAAGAATAGTTGAAACAAAGAAACAAACAAACATATAAATAAGATGACCTACACAGAAAACTTCATGTATGGAATTCTAGTCAATTTCTTTAAATTATTTTACAAAAACCCTTATACAGGTTAAACATGTGCTCTTACAATTTCATTATATAGAAACAAAGTTGTACTGTACAGCAGGGAGGTCATAATACTATATTTTTCAAGAGTTTCTAGCAAAAAAAAAAAAAAAAAAGTGCTGAGGTATAACTATATTGACCTGCAGTTTTATAGGTACCATTTGAAGGACTTCATGTCAGAATAATCAGCTTATTTGTACAGAGACTTGCAGATCACTGTGGAAATATTCTTTGAGTTTGGAAACCAGTGCTGCTAAGCAGTAACCCAATATCTGCATTCATCCTTGTCAGTTTATAAACTTGTTTAACAGTGTTTTCAAGATCTTCCCACATTATGCAATAAAATAATTCTGGAAAAAAGTAACAGGAAAATTGTTGTTTAAAGGTAGTATGTTTATGCAAGGATTTTATTGGCAACATGTCTAACAAATCATTTGGATGAAATTCTTCTTTCAGTTACTGCACTGCAATTCTGATTCTACTGACATCAGCCCAATTGACTTATATCAGAATTGACTGAGGCTCTCATCTTGTTAAAATCTGTTTACGCCCTTTTATGTATTACCATGAAATTGCCACTAAAAGTCCAAGGCAGTGTAATTTATAAACTGTAATGTCAGAAAAGAGAAGCATAACAGTTAAAGCAACTAAAAAAGGGCAGTACGAATATTTGAATGGAAAAGAGACCTATTCTTAATTAATTGCCCTTCCCTCTAAAAGATGAGTATGTACCTGACCAATGTAGATTCCATTATAGTCATGTGTTTATAAGGATGTCAAAGAGAGTCTACACCTGACGAAGCCTAAGTGAACGTAATGGTGGTTAATTATGCCCCTTTTCAGAGTCTCTCAGCAGAATTTTGTGGTATTTTTGTTTTGTCTAATGCACAAGGTAGAAAGTGCAGATGTGTTTACACTTCCTTTGAAGTGCTGCTTTATGCAGCAAATGTTTTGCCTTTGTACATACTGCTTCCTTACATTTATGATAACCAAGCTACCCATGTTCTCAACCCTTGCTCTTCCCTCTGTTGTCACATGACACACTTGTTTAGTGGCCCAGAAAATCCACTGCCATGTGTTACACAAGAGAAATGTTAATGGGAAGAACCACAGGTTTTAAAGTAACCAGATGTCTGTTTGGAAAAATGGAATTATTTCAAGGGAATGAGAAATTTTGAATACTACAGTTGGCTTCTCTGTGCTATAAGACTATAAAAATCTGCACAAGAGCAGTGCTGGAGGCCTCTGCTATTTTTACCTGGAGTGAACAGAATGTATGACCTTTGTTTTTAAGGAAATGTCATTTCTATGATGTGCTGCTAGCTACTATGGCACATCTCCAAGGTGACTTTTAATGCAGTCTCTCACAGAACTAGGTTATACACTGAAAAGAGCAGGTACTTACAACATGCTTAATGACTGGGGCAGTACTTTCTCACCTGAAAGAGGGTTACATACCATCAGTTTTAACCTACAGACATAAAATGAAGAATCTTCTGTAACAAAACTCACAGCATGTCTGAATCTGGTTAGCAGAAACACTTTTCTCTCTTATTTTTGCACTCAGGGTGAAAAGTGAAATGTGAGCTAATAAAACCTAGTGGTAGCTCAACTGGAAAGTCTGAGGTCTGATTTAGGTCAGGAATCAAGATTCATCACCTCAGAGTGCAGTTCAGCAGAGTCTGAACTTTTGATTTAGATACGGATTCAGACAAGTTTATGTGTTGCTTTGATAAATGTATAATAACTGAATACACTAAGTAATGGATATGGTTTTATTTTTCATTATTTGTCTATTCTTGTGGTTGTGTATGGAACTTTAGAAATAGAAGATAGACCTGAAATCTTCATGGTTCTCTTAGACAAAATACTGGAAAAAGTAAGAATTATAAAATAATATCATGCTGTATAAGTTTCGTCTCATATTTTTTATTCAGCTTTTCTTCTAGTTCCAGAGCACTTGGGTTTTGTATTTATGTTGTTTTCACAGTAGTATACCAATATAAGCTACTTTCCCGGTGAGATAAGGCAGGTTGTTAAGGATATTTTGGTGGAGCAAGTGAATAAGAAGTGTAGATTTAGTCATATCCAGTAAAGAGGCTTCTCATTTCACTGGAATCTGTAACTGTTTTCTCCATTGCCCTTCTCTCACCATCCACCCCAATGTCAGACCCTACTTTTTGGTTTTGAAGAGACTATATGGGTGCATGGAGTTCTGGGCATGCTAGTAGGAAACAGCTCAGTGAGTCATTATGAAAGGTGCGGGGTGGGGAGACAAATAAACAACAAAACCCCAGGATATAGTAATTCATGATTCTTTCCATCAGTAGCTTCCAAAATAATTGACAATGAAGAGACATATGGGAAAACTGATGAAGGGAAATAATTGCTGCTAACCGCTTTTTCTGTATTTTGGTTTATTACTCCCTTTGTTGGCTTACAAGTACTTAATTAGGAGTGGAAAATGAGGGAAAACCAAAAGAACTGAAAACCTAGAAAAGTATCCGAAGAGTGAAAGAGAAAAAGAGTTCACTGAGGAAAAACTATGACTTCAGACGTTTACAGTGAACTCCTATAAAATGTTCAGCACTGACTGTGCAGCAACATTTGGACTTGATAATCTTAAAAGTGTCTTCCAAACAAAACAATTTTATGATTCTATGATTTTACAACTTAGTCTTGTGCTGCAACTATGTTTAACTATGCAGAAGAAACGGATTTCAGGAAAGTAAGTAGGAAATAAAAATTTCTATAACATGGACAGAAGGTAAATGTATTTGTAATGGCCAAAAAAATAGTGCAATCATAAAGAGAAAGTAAGAGGAAGTACCTGAAATGAGAATGATGTCAATGATTATCATAAGAGATATAGTAAGTTTATTTATCTTCCTTTCTTTCTTGAAAATATCAAATGTAATGATGTTTTTGGTGAACTTTACAAGAGATTTCTGTTCTGTTACTACTTGATTCACTACTTGTAGGCTTTGTCACTAGTAGGCAAGCAAAAGCTAGGGCAGAAGGGAAATTTTATTTATAGTCAAACAGGCCAATTTCCTATTAATTATAAACACAATGTTCACCTGCTTTGCTTCCTTTGAAGTTGGTGCCTTCCAGACAAAAGGAGGAACTGACTGCTTAGCACTCCCTTTTGACCTCAATGGACAGCAAGCTGGACAGTCAGAGTAACAACACTCAAATTCATCACACATGTACGAAAGACAGAGATCCCCTAAAACTATTCCAGCATTAGAAAGGTTCTTCAGGTAGTGTAGCTTCTCTTATGAATTAAGAAAGCAGAACAGTTAACAAAAGAGTGTGAAACTGGTGGCACATAAAGCTAAAACCAACCACAGAGCCACCATAAACCCCAAAAAGCTGCTAGCCTAAACATTTCTTCTGGGTTACTCTTTAAAAAGTTTTGTACCTAGTTCACATAATAAAAAATGGCAATGAAATATCAATATTTTTTCTCTAATAGATTTATTGTTTTGCACTGGTTTCCTTTTCATCAGGAGAAGATAGGAACAGTATTTGTTTTTCTCCTGTGATAGAATCTAAAATTTAATATTACATATTCTCCTGTTATTAAGTATCTCTTCTTTATACCTCATGTTACTACTCAGACTTTGTCTCAGTTCCTTGAAGTGGATTTTTGTCTGCTATTAAGCTGTCCCAGTCTATATGCTTGATAACTGCCGTCCTGCAGCATAAAATAAAATAA
>JANHGN010022986.1:43028-58411 GCA_024605025.1 Megaceryle maxima | reverse complement strand
GGTCAGCATGACAAGAGATTGAGGTTGGAGACGGAGAATAAAAGTGGGAAGAAGGGGGGGGGGAAGGAGGAGAGGCAGAAAGTAGAGAGGGGGGGGGGGGGGGGGGCGCGGAGGGAAAAATGACAGGCACAGATGTACAGCCTATCTGTATTTCTGAAAATATTTTGAGTGGGTTTTGCATCCTTATTATGAAGACTATCTCATCTCCTCTGCTTGGAACATCCTCTCAAACAGCTCATATCAAAAAGTGTTTAAACTGCAATTAGTATTGTTTCATTATTCAGCATGTTTCCATTTGCAATAAATATCTTGTTTTATTACACTCTATATTTGGTACTCATGCTATAAACTATCACATTAGATGAATTATAAATGTAAACTATTAACAGTTTAGATTCTTTTAAGTTGTTATCAATTTCAGGCTTTTGACAGCTTAAAGGAAATTCAGTAAACATACCTCCTCCTCCTCTAGAAAACGGCTTCTATGAAGCCACCAGCCATCTCACAATTAATAAATGGCTGTATTCTCCTTTTGTGAAGAACAAAATTAACTGAAGTTTCCCATATAAAAGACCATATAATTAACATTAGTAAAATCTGTTAAGTTACACTTAAGCTATTTGGACAGCCTAATTCTATCAATGAGTCATCTAATTCCTGTTTGTATCAATTCAATTTATCTTCATTTCAATCAATGTGGCTTGACGGACAGGTATCATTAGAAGTGACAAAGCATCACGCTGTAGAAAAATGCAGGACAAGGCGATATCCTAGATACGGCAGCCAGAGACCTTCTAATGCTGCGTAGCTGGAAACGACTCTGTGTATACACATCATTGCCTTCACTAAGGGTGTCTACAAGTTATCATTAGACACATTCATTGTTAAAGACTAACCAGGTCAGTGTTTCTGATCAGGTTGCAAATTAGACCAATTGAAGTGTTCTTAACCTACAGACTGGTGTCAGTAAGGACCTAACGGTGCTGAAGCTACACAGTAATATGCACTGAGTACACCACCATTACTGCACAATTCATGCTGAACACAAACAGATTTAAGTAAAACATTTGGGGGGGTGTGTGGGTGTGCACAGAGAATACAAATTACACAGACGACATAATGCTGTTGTTTCAGTGCAATTTTGATGCAAAACAATTGTTCCATAGCAAACATATTAAGCAAAAGTGCAGACTTGGGCAATGAGAGCATTAAGAGGTGCAGATAAACATGTCATTATAAAGCCAAGGAACCAACATGCATTTCTATTTCAAATTATAATCCTACTGGCTTTCCATATAATAGTTAAATTAATAGTTTTCAGAAATACAAATGATGGCTAAATGAGGGGTTTAAAGTCTGATCTAGCATGAGCATTATAAATGGCTGAAAAAAGCTGATGTTGGGAGAGAGTGGGGGAAAGAGTAAAATGGTTTCACTTTTCACAGTTCTTATTTTTTCCTCCATTCTATTTTTCTACACAGATTCTAGAGGCAAGTGTTGTATCCTGCTTGCTCTCATTAGTGGTGCACAACACACAAAACAAATCCACGCTGCATTAACATATAAAAAATACCTGTGTGACCAATTTGGATGTTGACATTTTGCAAAGTTAGGTTTCTGTTTTTCTTGTAATAAAATAGCATGCTAGGCATTCATTCAAAGTATGCAAGATACTGGTGTTCCCCTGCTTGACTGCTAAGTGCTGGATAAAATGGGCATTGCTGCTGAAGAACTACTAGGGGATTGCTACCTGGAGAACTTCCTCATGAGTGGGCTTTAAAGAGATGCAACAGGATAAAAAGCTGAAGTGATACAGCCAAAATTATTAAAAATACACAAGAAAAATGTACACAGGATACACAGGATTCTGTAATACAGTAATTCACTAAAGTTTGATATATGAATTTAGGGGTTTGGTGGTGGTTTGTTTTTAGGTTGTGGTGGGGTTTTTTTGTTTGTTTGGTTTTGTTTTGTTTTCTTTAAATAGTATATCCCCATCAGCAAACAACAGAGATCTCCATGTTAATGTCAATCATATATTTCCTAATCACTGCACAGAAGTAAGGACTACATAAAGAGAGCATGTCAATCAATATGCAAAGAATACATTGTCTCAAGAGTATGTATTTATGGTTATAAGTTGATTATGCAACATGAATTTCTGAGACAGAAAACTCTCTATCGGTTAGCAAATGGGAAGGAAACCTCAATTCTGAGCTACGTGCAGTCATCTCCTTAATGGCTACTTGTGAAGTAGAGTTAAGCTGAAGTAAGTGACAAGGTGGAGAGGACACAGGATGTTGCATGACAAGAAGTGACCGCCTGGAGCACTTCAGGTCAGATGATAAGCAAATGGTATAAATCATCTGATGACCTGGGTCATTACAACTGACAAATGCAAACAAAAAAAAAAACACCTTGCACTTGCACTCAAAGCTGTCTCGGTGTTGCCTTAACACTCTGCACTGGTCTCTGTCGGGTGGACAAGTGTTACGCTGAACAGCCCAGCACAACCCACAGGAGGAGGCCCTCAACCGGAATCCAAATCCTCAATCTGGTGAGATTAGACCATGCTGGAGCAGAACAGATCAGAAGACATCGGGAAGGACTTCTAGAACACACCCCCACACACACCAAAATCCCAAACTATCTCCATTTTTGGATTACCAGTGAGCACTGCCAGTTTGTCCCTCTATAGTGCTCATTCTCCATACAAGCACATGCACTGCAGATTTTAAAAAGTGGAACAACCACAACTCCTTGTAAAACACAGAACAGAAGAAGGAGGAAATTAGAAAGTGTCTTGTTAATTAAAAAAATAATTAAGTAAAAGCTTTTCAGACAACCTGACTCAAATTCTGAATGAGCTGCTTCACAGTTTAGAGAGCCCAAGCCAAATGACAGCTACAAGCTGAAAACAAGTGTTATTGCAGACTACTATCTAGACATGGGCCAAACTAAACATGGCTTTGAAGATCTCCAGACAATGCTCTGAATGTGAACCCGATCCAAATTCTACCACTTGTTCTCATCTCAATTTCAACTTGAAACCAGGAAAACCTGGCTGCTTTAACATGTACTTTGGAATTTTTTTTTTTTTTTTTTTTTTCTGAATACAATGAGCATAAATATACACAAGCCAAAATAAACCAGTGAACCAGGATCTTGAAAAGCAACCTGAAAAGTAAATTAAAGATTGGGATGGATGTCTTTTAAAGAGGTTTTCCAGAGGAGGAATACAGATACACATGTGCTGTCTTGCATATCTACAGACCGTATGTACAGTCAGTTGCTATTACGCATCTGCAGATGCACCAGCAAACTTCAGTGACTCTTTTATAACATTGCTTAAAGTTATTTCAGCCTTGTTTTTCATGTGTTTACAACCTAGCCTCTAAGATTTGCTCTGGGGTGAAATATAGCTGTGTAACATCTGTTTTCAGGTATATTAAATTATTATTAAAACTATTTAAACAAAATAAAATTAATGTCTTTAAGACTTTCCAGAGAAACTGGTGTTCTCTGCTGTGAGATGGGGCTGTCAAGGAAATCTGGCATAACCTGGAATACACCACTTTCTCTATGGAAAACAAAGGCAGTACCAGTATCTCTTACATCACCCCTCTGTGCTGAGCTGGATGGACTATCTATTAACAAAAAGACGCCATTTTTGACATTTCTGCTGATGCTGTATCTATGCATAGGAAGCATGGAGGCAGTCTAGAGCTAGAAACTGTCCCATGGCAAAGGACCTAAGTGTCAATTCCACCTTGAGAGGGTGGCATTGCCAAAGGTCCTGTCTTCCTCCTTAAACCACCCTCCCAAAATGTGAGAATCTTCCCATCTTAAGTAAACTCATCTTCACAACACTTCTGCCAGTCAGGGAAGGCCACCATCCCCAATTTACAGAAAAGACATAAGACATGAGAAAGATCATGTAATTTACTTCATTTGGCCAGCAGTGTGGCATGATCCAGAAGCCATATCTGGAGCTAAGATTCCACAAGACACCTGGTTAACAAAATTATATGTCTGACCTCAAACAAATAATAGGAACTCACTCTTTAAAAATTAAGTCTTCCTCTTATTCTTTGTCTTGAAAATAACAAGGTATAACAAAGACCCAGACATGGCCAGGCTGAATGCAGTTATTTCTGTAGATAAGACAAAGCTTTGAGCCTTAACTGATGTGTAATACTTAAATACGGTCAAAACCCCAGTTGCTACCCCAGAACCACTTACTATACTCTCTTCTCATTTCCTCTCTCCCCCAGAAGTCTATTTGTTCTGAGGGGATGGAGATTAATGATATTCATACTTGTATAATAGCTACAGGGAAAAAGCAAGTGAATATATTACAGCACCCAAATTACAGTAGTGGGAAAATACATTGTGCTGTGATATAGAGATATAAATTCATTAATCCTGACATCTGTTTCTTCTGCAGAGGAATTAGGCATAGGTTGAAGCTGACCTTGCAAGAAGCATGCAAGGTGATCATCTAAGAGGGTACAGTGGTGCCCACTGCTCCCCCACATCAGGGAGATAGTACTCTGACCTCCTAAGGCCCACACTGCATACAGCCTTGTAATAGGGTGTACAACAAAGGTCACCCCTCTTCGTATGCTGCAAGAGCAGGGAATCCCACTACAACCTACTGTGCAGTCAGTGAATTTAGTGCAACACAGATCATTCAAAGACAAGGTACCCTGAGGCCCAGCTCAGCTATGGCCTGTAGTAGAAGCTCAGTAGATTGCCACCCAGTCAATTTTTCTCTTTTTTTTTTTTTTCCCCCACTGAGTTTAGAAGGACATTTTATCTGCAACTGCAACAATGTGCAAGACATGACCATCACAAAATCTATTTTCATCTGGTCATGTGACTTTGTTCAAGACTCATCTTGTTGCTTCCCGGCATTAAGACACTTGTCAAAGCATCACTGTGGCACATCTCCAGCCTTAACCAAATCTCATGCACAAGTTTGGCCCAGTGGTTGAAAAGTGAAGAAAGGCAGCAATCTTACGATACTCTTGCCATATCCTTTGCTTCAGACTCACACATCTGAAGGGCGTGAACTAATGTCAGTAATCTAGAAGTGATGCGGTTATGGGATTGCATGCCAAGATTAATACACGTATTGAGGAACTTTGTGCCTCCATAGCATTTCACTAATATTTTTAAGGAAAATACATTAGAATGGAAGGAAATGTGGCTCCTGCATAAACAAAAGAGCTATTTTCCAGGAAGGTTTCAGAATCAGACATACAACACATGCTTGAAAAATAAACCCACACTCAACAGGCTTTTCTTAGGAAGCCTCAATGTCTTGCAAGGACAAAGAAATCCTGGTTTTAATGAACACGCTAAATAAGTTTTTACATAACACTTTTTTAAAAGTGAATAAACCTGTTTTAACGTGATAGCTTCTGTAGGGCTCAAAAGACATTCTAATCCATTGTGTTGGTGGATTAATTCTATTCACTGAGAAAGAGTATACCAACATGTCCTATTATGCCCAACAACTGCAGAGATCTGCATGACTGAATGGTGTGCTTATATATGTGTGCTGAATCATCAAATGTCCCTTAAAGCAGGGAGAACTCATATCTCTGCTAACTTCCAGCCTTTGCTGTGTGAGTTACTTAAGGCTTCGCTCTTGCAAAATGAGTCACCCTTGTTGAGACTCCTGGCATAAAGGACGCTCACAGCTCGTGGCCTCTGCTGGAGGAAACAACCACAGCTTAGGACAATACCAGGCTCTGCTACCTACCCTGCATCTCCACCGGATGCAAGTAAACCTCAAGCACAACCTGCTGGTATCTAACTTGCTGAACTTCCATACCCTCCTGACCTATAATGGCTCAGAAACAGGGAGATCATGTAACCCCTTCTCCATGGAGTGGTATGACAGTCTTCCAGCAGATTGATGGGGTGGAGGGCAGCGAGAAGTACTGTTTAAACGAGTCCAAGTTAGATGCACTGGATGATCTGCACTGCAGCTCAGCACTTGCCCAACAGCTCTACTTTTGGTTAAAGCACATTTTTTGGTTTGCAAATAGGGGAAGTGGGAATACTTCAGGTGAAATCTGGCCCCAACAAAGAATAAGAAGCTTTGCAACCTGTTTTCCCTGAGGGCAGCGTTTTGTCCCTTTCTTTTAAGACAACATCAGGGAGGACATGAACTAAAGTATTCCTCTTTGCATTTCACAGAAGGAGGTAATCAAATACTGGAGGCTATCAAGAGAGAGAGGAGCTCCACTTTCTCATACTGTCACTAACAAACTGAATTTTAAAATAATTACAATCCCTGAAAAAAAAAACCAAAACATCTCAAAATCATAGCATTTAAAGGGAACAGCTCATACTACACACAGCAGAGTCGCCCTCAACTCAAGATTTGCTGCTCATGGACGTTACCAATTCTTGATGTTGCTCTAATTATCTTTTGGGCTTCACCTTCTCTTCTTTGGTATGAGTGAAAGAAAAAAATAGCATTTCTTCTTTAGGGACGGGGATTTATGAGGAAGCTGTTGATTTCAATCAGTCTTAAGCCTTTACCCTGTAATATGGTCCTCCATGCAAAGTCTTGTGTCTTTCTATTTACGTAGCAGACTCATATGCTACGGGGCCCTGCAGAAGGCTCAAATATCCATGAAGAAAATACCCACGAGCAACTCTTCCTACAGCTGATCTCGTAGAAATCCTTCCACCTGCAAAGACATGCTTTTGTGCAGTGTCTCACTCTGAGATGGGCTCTGTGAAACCACAAAAATGCAGCTCCAACAGCACAAGCTCCATCTGTGCTATGAAGACTATTAAGGCTAATCCAGCATTCCTAGACTGTGGTGCGAGACATTCCCAGTATAGACCTGCTCCAGCCGCGCTCTGCCAGTGAGCTAAGTACTCAAAAACCATAATTCGTCTCGTATTTCTCCAGGCAGCCGCGCCAGGTCACTGATTCTGGCTGCTTGTCCCTGCACCCTGCCCTCGGCTGCATCTTGGCAGTGCAGCTGGTGGCCAATGTGCATGGTGAACCAGGCAGTGGGACTTACCCCAGCCAGGGCCATCAGTCTGTCTGCTTCGAGGGGAGGTTATTTTTAACCCAGAGCCCTTGCCTGATTTGCTCTCCCAGTCATGGCATTACAGATAAGAGAATGGTTTATCATCTGCCCAAGCGGGTCCAACCGTGGGCTGCAGTCCAGGTCTGCAGGTCTCTACAGTTTCCACCATGGCTCATCTGATCTCACAGTGAACCAGTCTGGGAGGCTAAATCCACACACTGAAAAAAAAATAAAGAAGAAAATAAGAAGCCCTCCTTTGCCAAGTTATCTGCCATGACAGCTTTCTGAGTGAGCTGACAGAATTCATAAACGCCAGCACTGGGTTAAGGAGAAATGCAGCAGAGCCACGGTGAGGCCATTCCCTTCAGCTGCCTTCAGTCTGATGTTGTGTCAGCCAGAGCGCAAAACCATATCCCAGAGACAGTGTGTGTAGGGGGGTGACTGCTGAACCTGGCACAAGCACTGAAAGAAAAGCTTGTCAAACTATATCCTTGGAGCACACACAATTTAAATTGGTGAAAGCAAGCTTTTGCCAGCATGGCTTCACAACATTTTGCCCTCCAGTGAGCAAAATCAACCATATCATCAAAAGCACAGTTTTACTGGCATAATTGCATCTATGGAATCACAGGGGATTTCTGCCTGAACAGCTACAGCGGTGTAAAAAAAAAAACCCCAAAAAACAAAACCAAAACAGAACAAAAGCTGAAAAAACCCACAGTTGACCAATGTAGTTGTGTTGGCAAAACTAGCCAGAATAGCAGATCTGGCAAAAATAGCAGATCTGGCCTGTCTTACTATCACATCTTGTATCAGAAAAAAATATTTTTCTCCACTACCTCTACTGCTTAGTTTAAGGCCTGAAGTTTGGGCAACAGAAAACAACTTATTTTCACTTTTGCTTACACTCAATGCCCATTTCCAGGTTTACAGACCTGATGGATTTCAAATACTGCAGGGTGGAGTTTAAAATCTACTGCCTTCCTCTTGAACAGCCTTTGTAGATACAATTTTTCATAAAAAGCACAGGGAATCCTGGCTGTGAGAAATCTTTTATCACTATTGCTAATACCAGGAACTCTCTTCACTAAGCATGCAAGTCAGGTTTCTATAACCATTATATAGGTAGATAGTTGCTGGCTAGCAAAGGTGTCATGCGCAAGCACCCTAGACCCCACAACTAGCAACCTTGTCTTCCAGACAATGTTGATTGACTAACCCCTGCTAGGATGATGAAAATAGATATAAAATTATAAAGTGTCTCATCAGATATTATTGGGAAAAATCACTCTGGGAGAGATGAGTCACATCTGATGGGCTGCAAGGCAAGGAACGAGCAGAAGTAACCATGGGGGGATGATGCTCACCACAACAACAAGCACAGGAGGCAACAGTCTGGACTACAGACGTGTTTTTTCACCCAGAGGGACATGCTTGACACATAAACAGGACTGGACCATATCCTCACACTAAAATTCAAGTGAATCCCTCCCCCAAGCTTCTTCATTTACTTTTTAGCTGCTGCTGCTGAAGAGATGGAGCATGTTTGTATGGGATGAACCTCAGCCTGTGGTTGCTGAGCTTCTCCACACCCTTCACGATGGAAAACAAGAGCATCAGTGTGCCTACAAAGACACTGGAGTAACTGCTTCCCCCTGCCAGCATCCACACACTCCAAGCAGTTGCCCCAACCTAGCCACTCACTGAAGAGCATGGAGGCACCACAGAGGGTTTCCAAGTTCAGTGAGCACTTCGCTGCCTTTCCAGAGGCAAAGGACAGATGCCCATGGCCACCCCAGCACCGATGCAAGGCACTGTCCCCACAGCCTCCTCCAGCTGCCAGCCTAGCCAAACCGCACAGTTTGGAAAATGCTCCATACAGAAATGACCGCAGGATCTTGCTGGCTTGGTCCTTTTGTGGTTTACTTTGTCCCAGTTACTAGGGGAATTTATAGGAGAAGAGCAATTCTGTTTCCTAAAGGTGAACTGAAAGTTTTAAAAATGGCTTAAGAGCTAAAATGGATAATAGAATATAAGTGCAGGTTTAAGATTACCTCTTCAACATTTTAAAACTGCAAAAAGTTCAGGAAGAACTCTTTTCCTGCTCTCCACCTGGCAGATACAGAGTTAAGAGCAAGACTGCTTGATGTGTGTGGCTTTTTTTTTTTTCTTTTTTAATTGCTTCTCTACTGAAGGGGAGCCTGAATTTAGAGAGTGGTGGGTACCTCTACAAAGTATAGCTTCCATTTACCAATATGGGGGGAAAAAAACAGAGAGAAAAGGATTCTGATAGATTTCCTGAAAGCATCTTTTTTTTTTTTTTTTTTTAACCAAGCAGCTCAAATAATATTAATGAATTATACACCCTGTAGAGCAGAGAATAGCAGCTCTAACTCATGACCTCCAGCAATTCACACTGGGTTGATGTAAGAGGTTGCCACTTCCATCCCTCTGCTGAGGGCTCATACCCCCACCGAGATGGCAGAAGACGTGTTCATGTATCAATGCCTGCAGTCCACAGTCAGACATGCTGATGGTGGTTTAAGGTCACACCCTGGAGTTAGCACCCATCCTGCTCCGCAGCTTCTCCCACTTCGATGGTGGGCCAGGCCAGACAGCTCCAGTGCCAGCTCACAGGTCAAAGCCCTGAAAGTCATGGCTGGTACTCCCTGTGGTGTCTGCAAATTACAAGACTGTCTATCCTTCCTGACTAGAAATGGCCTACAGGGTTTTTTTCTGAGTTAGCCCTGTAGCCTTTTAACCACATTGCTTAAGTGCTCCCCACAAGACCATCCTACAAATCTGCAGCAAGAACAACTATGTCAACTACAGTCAGCAGTCTGCAGTTTGCATCTTCAAGCAGCAAATCCTCAGGGCCTTGTTATTTGTCCAAGATGAACAATAAACTGTGGTGGCTTAGAAATACTGGAATAGCATCATCTGACCCCGAATGGCTGGTTTTGGGACTAATTTGCCACCTCTGCATCTCAGATACGAGGCCATTTGTTGGAATAGCAGACCAGGGCAGTGTCTGGTTAGTCCCATGTGAGCTGAGATGACATCTGCCCAGCACATGGGATAAGGCCACTGCAGAGTGGGAGGACAGGCTTTGGGGTCCCAGTCATTCTGACTACCCCTGTGTGCCTCTCTCCTGGTTTACCCCTGATCCATGGCTGCTCTACTACAAATCAGACAGATTTTCCACCCACGGTGTCACTGTGTCTGCTCCATGCAGAACTAACACAGCAGTTCCCAAGGACTGCAACACCAGGCTCCACTTCAATGAAGAAAATGGACTCAGACAGCTCTTTGTCCTCTCTATACCTCCATCCCTCACACGACATTCACTGCTACAAATGAGAATAAGCCATGTGAACAATTTACCACGAGGCCTTGTTTGGACGGATGTATTCTCAACATGAAGAGCTAATCCAAGGGCAGATACACCACCCCACGCTGAAGAAGAAGGACAGTCACGGCCATCCCTGGTGCCCAGACAGCAAGCTCACACGCTCACCAGAAGCTGCTAACAAAACTGGGAGGATTCACAAGGTCTCATCAGATTTTAGTATCTACTCATCCCAGCCACCTGTGGGACTGGATTAGTTTCACAGCTTGACACCCCAGCTGGGTGGTGTTCTGCCATATCTGATAGCTATCTTGAGTGCTGACCTGCCTGAGCCTGCTGCCATCACAGCCACAGCATCCTTTTGTTACCCAGATGAGCACCAGAAGCATGGTCCAGCAGGGATGACTCCTTTCTCCCCTCACTGGCTTCTCTTTCCACTTGTGGCCATAGCTTCTGGCATAGGGGAAAAAGGTTGTCACCAGTGATGTTGTCTTCTGGTTTTAGGACTAGCTTATGAGAGTCTCAGAGGACTTTGCAGCTCCCAGCAAAAGGGCATCTTTCCAGTCAGTCATAAAGAAACTCAGCCATCAGAATGTAAAATTAAAAAAACACCAAAACCCACCTTAAAAAAAGTCACTAACCAAAGAACCAGCCCGATAAAGAAAAAATCAGATCATTAAGTGAGGCCCTTTCTCTACATGGTGAAACTGCAGACAGAAGTAATGAGGAAATCCTCCTTTTTACTCACCTAGTGATCTGCACAGGAATAAGTGACCTCTGTAACCATTAGATACTCACACTGCTCAAGTTAATCCAGTAGATAGTCCCACTATTCAAGGAAAAACTACCATTAAGCAAGAAGAGGACTATTCACATATATAATTTCCACCAGCCTGAAAGGAGTTACACACAAACACCTTTCAAACATGGAGATTAGACCTACTTAAACTAATGAGCCATAACGCAATGGCTGGCTAAGTGGATGCTAACTCAAGAACTCAATTAAGTAAATGTAAAATATTATGCATAGCAAAATATGTTCCAGTAGTTCTACAGAATAGAGAGATGAGACCTACAAGAGCTGTGTGTCCATGCCCTAACTCTGTTACTACCTTTGCTCCAGGACATGACTCACAGAATCACAGAATGATTCTGGCTGGAAGAGATCTTTAAGATCATCAAGTGCAACCATTAACCATCCAACCAGCACTGCTAAGGTTCTACTTTAACACTTGCAATCTTTTTCTACAGAGTTATTCAAGATACTCAGTGACAAAAGTGTTTCATAAGTGGGAGGAAAAGCTTTTGCCTAACAGAATTTTGCACCAATACTGCACTCAAATCTAAGGCTCATTCCCAAACCTAACACAGACTCAAATGCAAGACCTACAAGTGCCAGGAGGTCACTGTGAAATACTGCACAACTTTTTCACTAAAGCTGGGCTTATTCTAGCGCTAGGGTAGAAAAAGGAGTTTGTGAGAGAACTGCTCCAAATGTACAGTTCCACTGATCCCCCAAACTAATGCCAGAGAATGCATCCAGGATCCATCTCTCTATCAAGTAAACCCAAACAATTTGTAAATACTAAAATAGTCAATAATAACAGCTCCAATGACAATTTTAGTCTGTGATAAGTATCTAGACAAATTTATGACAGCATATAAAATTCACTTCAAGCAAGGGCTTTGGGCTGAAGAATGATTTTCTTATCTCCAGAAATGAAATTTGCCTTATTATAGTAACAGTACATAATCCTCAAAAACAAATTCATACTTTTTTTGGGAATAACTACTGTGGTCACATGCACAGCCAGTAACTTACTGGTCAGCTGAGCTGAAAAAGTAATTACCTGTGAGAGAAGCAGTAAACACACCAGCAAGCATGTATGTGGTAAACACACCAGCAAGCATGCATGCAGAGCAGATGCAAAACCATCTGCAGCCTGTCTTTTTCCCCTTTCCTTCGCAATGCTCGAGCTTCAGATTTGTGTAAGTAGATGTATGCATATACCAGAGGAAAAGCACACACATACTCCCCCTTCACTTTATATATAATACGCAGCACTTGACAAAGTTTTGAATTAAAAAGGCCTCAGAAAATGCTGGTTAAAATATTCCATGTATTATTTTATCAAATATACCAGACCCCCTTAAGAATTTTAGATGAGTGTGGATATCTGCACGTGACTCACCATTGCTGGCGTTGAAGCCCAGGCATGCAGGGGTGGACCATGCAGAGAGGAGGAGGTGGTCCTTCCCTGAACAAGGAAACTTTCCACAGCTTCCACTCGCACCCTCGAAAGGCCAATACCAAAGAATTTGCCTCTTGCTGAGCTGAATCAGACACTGGTTTTCCAGATTTGAGGTAAGGTCTGAACTGAAGAAGGCAGGTAAACATTAAGAGAATGGAGGGGGAAAGCGTATTAAGTATATTGGGAAGCCATCAATCTAAATCAAGTATGATCATCAGGATGGCTTGTGGCTTGAAGGATGAGGCCCTGCAGGAATAGGGGCAAATATGCTACTTTTAAGCATCTGCTGTCAATATCAAGTTCCTGGTGAGACATCTTTTCATATGTATGATGTCATGAGCACCCCAACTTCACCTTTCCTAAAGCACATCCACACAGAAGTTTCAGAGTGCCTTGTGGGGCTGACTGTTCTCCTCAGAGATCCTGGAGCAGATTCATAGTAGGTATAAAATTAATCACCACTCCATGTGGCCAACAATAGTTTA
Organism: Megaceryle maxima; assembly: GCA_024605025.1. Classification (NCBI taxonomy): domain Eukaryota; kingdom Metazoa; phylum Chordata; class Aves; order Coraciiformes; family Cerylidae; genus Megaceryle; species Megaceryle maxima. Next base: position 45,264 of record JANHGN010022986.1, on the reverse strand, counting down.
TTTTTGGCAAGTGTGGTATTTCTCTCACAAGATTTATTTCTCCTGACTAGATAGGCAAATTCAAGCACAAACCACCACCGTCCTACATTACCTTGCCTTCATTCATGCCTCCTCCCCCTACAAAAGACAGGGGGGAAAAAAGGCGGCTTAATGATGCCCAGAGGGTGCCAAGAAGTTTAACTGCAGAGAGTCATTTTTGTTAATGGCATTCTGGCTGATGCAGTTTGAGTAAGGAGGATGAGAGAATCTTTTACTGTGTTTTTCTAAAGCAAATATTTGGTGCTTTCATCTTCCAGTGCTTTAACATGCAATCTGTCACCAAAAAAAAAAAAAATTTACGTGGGAGTTCATGGAAAATATATCATGTTTCAGACACCAGTTGATGGGGGGGTATCTACTGTACTGCTCAGAAACAGAACTCACTCACAGAAACTGGGTTGCAAACCACACGACTAGGCATTATCGCATCTGCAAGCACGACAACGCCGTATCTTAACACTAATGCTTCACCCCTTCTTTGTCACCACAATCTTCCTGCCCACTGTATCAGCCAGGGTACAGGGTGACAAAAGTGTCCTCCATCATCACTTGTCCAACAGTCCTCAGCATCTTCCACCCATTTCATAAAAAAATGATTCCTCAGTGTGCTCCCACAGGTCCACAGGCTGCCAGCCCTGAACTGTCATCTACCTGGAGCACTTCACGCCTGTCAGCAATTCACAACACCACTAATAAAACCGCACAAAGAATTCTACAACCAAGCACGCTTCTTCAGGGTTTTGTTTTTCCTGGCTAAGAACACCAAGAATATCATGCACATTACTTTTGCTGCTCCACCTAGTCATTATCCCGGGAGAAAAGGACAGCCACGCTTCTGGTATGTGGAGCCACACAACCAGTACAAACACAAGCTCTTCTTGGCTGAGCTGCCTGGAGATTGCCATGATTTGCAACTGACCCATCACCCACCAGCTCATTTCTTGACCACCCTGGTTGTGGCTCCCATTCTCTGTCTGCTTTTGGCAAAGCATCAGCACAGGCTGGGGTTTTTTCAGCCCCCCCCCCCCCCTTTTGCTTTGTGCTTGGCCAAACTCCTGTCTTCCTCTCTGTGCATTAACGTGATGCATTGACAAGAGCAAGCGGAAGGAGGTCACCGAGCACTTGGCTGCTGCACCGCATGGTCGCTGCTGAGCAGAGGCCACGTGCGAACACCTCCAGTGCAGAGCAGGGTAGCGTCACAGGGGCATCAGGGACAGGAGAGGGCTGACTACCCTTTGGTCATTGCTGATCTACTAATGTGGCATGGAAAATCACCGGAGTCATTCTCATAGTGACACACAAATAAAACTGAGGGATTTATTATTTTTCCCCTTGCCTTTACCACCTGGCTAAACAAAGCCCAAAAATCCTCCTCTTCTACAAGCCCAAGAGTTGGGGTTTTTTTCGGCAAAATTCACACAGTGCCCTACTTGCAGCTAACTAATTTCTTTTGTAGTGGATTTAACACTTGACTAAAGCTAGCTCTAAGAGTGGACCTGCAACAGGTTGTTATGCAGCATTTGGTGGTTGTAAGATTAAGAATAATCTATAGGGGTCTTCCACTTGCATTTTCAGATAATGAAGGATGCTTTTGCACCTCAGTAGCACAGGGACCAACCACCTCCATTACTGCAAGTACAAGGTTAAGTGACACACCCAAAGTCAAAAAGGGCAACAACCTCCTTGATTTGCAGTCTGCTGTTTTAATACTCAAGATGATCCTTTCCAACTTGCAACATTTCCATTTCCAGATGGAAAACTGCTTCCCTTTTACAACACGAAAATCAGAAACAACATAAAATCATCTGCTGCTGCTTTCTTTACTCCCTGACTCTGCTATTCCTCCCTTTCCTTGGCTTATACACTGGGATCAATTACCTAAATTTCTTGCTCGGCTGAAGTGGCAGGTCTCCAGTCATTACAGAGAAGAATTAGATTACAGAGGAATTTACCTGCTGGATACTGCCATTACCTTCCTGAGCAGAGCCAAGAGCAGAAGTGTTGTACCACACTCATTCAAGCATGTCCAGCCCGTGCAAACACAGTGCTAGTGCTGCTCAGCTACTCTACTCTAGGGACAAGACACCCACTGTGTTTCCACCTCTTGCCATAGTCCCCTAAACGCCCCCCCGCCCCCCCCCCCCCCCCCCCCCCCCCCCCCCACCCCACCCAACCACCCCACAATATTCTCTTACCA
>JANHGN010022986.1:25933-42928 GCA_024605025.1 Megaceryle maxima | reverse complement strand
TGTTTTTTCCCCCCTTGCCAGAGTCACCTAAACGCCCCCCCCCCCCCCCCAATCTAAGCCAAACCACAAGACTTAAAAAGCTCCGAAGTTGATTTTGTTTGCATGAAACTGCTCCAGGAAATGGATTAGTTTTCTCTCCTCGGGGATATTTACAAGAAAATAGGAAAAGAGTGAAGGACCACAAGCAGCAGACCAACAAGCCATGCGTGCAACATATTGGCAGCTGGGAGCACTGATGGCAGCAGGTCTGTGCTGGGGTCTGCCCCACCCGCACCTCTGTGAGTGACAGGAGGGAGGACATCACCCTCACACTTTTACAGTGGGGAAGGAGGAGGAAGACACATGTCTTTAACTCATCTTTCTCCTTCACATCCAGGGCTGCCATTCCCTGCCCTCGGAAGCAACAAGTCCTTATGAACCCTGGACTTTCAATAGAGTTGGGCAAGAGAAACAAGTTGGTTTATTGCTATCATTTTGTATCTGGCCATCTCCAGGGTGGCCCTGGGGACACGTCACTGCCTGAGCACAGCTGTGTGCACCACATGCTAGCCAGGGACACCCACATCAACTCTCCACCCAGGAGCTGGACCAGGCTCCGGGCCCATGCTGCAGTCTGGTCTGGCTGTACTGCTCGCTGTCATCACTGCTGGTTTTCTCATCTTCTTCTAAGCTGGAAATACATCTACAAGAAGAACCAGGGGGGTGACCCCAGCCACTCCCACAAACAGCACCACGTTTGCTGGTTGCTCTCCCAGCAAGCAAAGGCCAGCAACTGATTTACCTCTGTTTTCAAGCCATGTTTATCCTTCCCTGGCTATGAGAACACAACAGCTTTTTCCTGCCTGCTGTGAAAAGCAGGTTTCTCACCTGTCACTTCAGCTTGTTGTAAGCACAAGCCTGGTCTGAAAACCACTGGCAGTGATGACACGCTCAAACGAACGTCTACTGATTGAAAGCCCTTGTGATCACCCTTGACCTCAATCATGTAGATCATGTTAAACCCAACATTATCTCCCTGCCAACTTTGTTTCCCTAGGAGGTGAAAGACTGATGCCAGAGCCTGGACCTGAGGGGCTGAGTGAAGAGCATGTCAGGCAGAAAGTGTCTGGAGACTGGGAAGCAGGATGAAGAGGCCGAGATGCCACTGGCACCCCTTCTCATCCTTCCCTCTCCTCTTTATAAGATGTTTTTCAGGCATTGAAATTAATGAAAGTAAAAGAACAAATGAGAATTCAGACTTAGCAAAGGGAAAAATGTATCTGTAGTGAACTAAATGCCCCCTGTTGTCCTTTGCTGGAAAACCAAAATGAACACTGGGCTCAATAAAGCCTTCTGTTTTAGTGCAGTATGAGTGCATAGCCCTTTCTGTAAATGCATCTCACTCCTTTGAGGCAAGGCACAACTCTTCTACTCATTTCAAAGAGCCAGACATGATGCAGCTCCTTTCCATGTGCTATATGCCACTGCCCACCACAGCTGAGGTGAACTGCCCTCCACAGTGGGCACCACGAGCCCCATCTGCACCAAGCCATTCTTAGCGGGACCATGAGATGTCCTCTTCTTATTTAACTACCCCATGAGGGACCTGGATGGATTAAGAGCAAGCCACAACAGATTCTTTCCATGTGGAAACAACTTTGCCTCTTACTCTTCTGAAAATAGAAGTTTTAAACAGGCCGTGGGTAGAAGTGACAAATTGCCTCAAGGTATAGAGTCCTCTATAGAATAGACAGAAGAGTGGGATAAGGGGAGGGGAGAAAAAAACCTTACTCGCAAACACTGCATTTTAACTCTACAGAAATGCAAAGCCTTACTAGGTTATTTGCCTGCAAAGATTCACAAATTTATAAAAGGTCCTCTTGAAACGTACAAACCACAGTCCAAAACAGAAAAACAAGCTGTTGAAGCACTATGTACAAGTGAGGTCATAAGTTATATTATCAGACCTGAGAAATGGAAAAGTCACTGCATGACTAAAGGATTAGGACTGGGCACAGTAAGTGGTGAACTCTGTATCCTGGCTTATAAAGGGCCATCTCAACAAGGAAAGCCACACAGCTGAGGAGGTGGATTATGGTCTTAACCTGTTCATCAACAATACTAGTAATAACATGATGGGAAAGCATCATGCAAAAATTTACGCTCCAGAAATCATGGGCTCTATTTAAAACCTATTTTATGATTTTTTAAATCATGCATTTTACCAGGTTTAGGAGATTTCATTATATGAATGTAAGAGACTTGGATTGGATCTGTTAACTCTGTATAGGTCATGACTGCTATAAAATGGCTGGCATGTCAGCAATGCACTCTGGTTTAGCTACATCTGGTCAGACTTCACATACTACACTCATTTTTTTTAAAAAAAGCATGCCACCCCCAGCAGTTTATAGAACATGCAGTGGAAAATCCAGGAGTGGTATCATTCCATAAACACATTTAATACTCACATACATTGTATAAATATACACGTATAGACACATACACCCACAATGAGGAGGATAATTAGGCAATAAATTGTGGAAACATGATAAATTGCATTTATCTGGCACCTTTGATTGCTTCATCTGTTCTCCTCACTAATCCATCTCTGCGGAGACTGGTTTCAAAGATTAAAAATCCCTGAGAAGTTTAGAAAACAGCCTTATTTTTCTTTCTTTTTAATTAGCCTTGAAAGATTTCCTTGCATACCACTACAACTTTGCAAATTTTTTTCAGCCAAGAATAATCTTGATCAAACAAGCAGAATGAGGAATATTCACTGCTGGTTTAAACTGAGAAAAAACCCAACCATGTACTATGGACAGGAACTTTATATCCTATGGTGTAGGGAATCTTCCTCTTTCCAGTCATACATTGCACATAACCCACGATCATTATGTGAAGAGATATTTTATTCCACATTTAACCTGGTAAACAAAGAAGGTGCTGAAAAGATCTTTACATTTTAGTGGGCTCAAGTTATAAGCAGCAGGACAGTAAAAACACTCGGGCTACATCCAAAAGGGGGTATTCAAACTGCCATCCTCTGAACTAACCCAAATGAGATAGCTTTGTTATCAGAAATAACCTGCTCTTAGTCAATTACAGGTGCACTGTTTTGCCTCCTGTCTCAGGACACACCCTGTTATTGTCATTATTAAAACACATTTAATGACCTAAACACAATTACTTAGGGTGACTTGCCTTTAAATCTGTATTGATAACTAAACAAAAGGAAGTGAATGTTCCATTTTCTACTGTATTTACTTACTTGACAGTATTTGCACAACTGATTTACCAACCTTAATGCTATGTGCAGAGACCTTATTTGCCATCTGATTGGGAAGGAGCAGGGAAATGTAAAGGCTGGGAGGGAGCAGAAGGGGCACACCCTCCGTGCAGCAGCAGCCGTGCTGCTTGGCAGGAGCAGATCCATACAGACAGGCTGGAATTCCTGCCAGACCATCAGTCTATTTTTATAAAACCCAAGTTTGTTTATCAGCTGCGGTCATGAAGTCACCACCTCCTGAAAGCTTTTAAGAAGTCAGTGTGAAATGAGCTTCATCCTTGATCCTGTTGGAACAGTCTCACTCTCATGAACAGCTACAAGAGAGCCAGGTCCAAGCCCCGAGAAATTACTGCACCCACCATCTCAGTGCAACCACACCTTGCTAAATCCAATAGTCGGTCAGAGCAGGTCGGCTCCAAGTCAGTGATCCTCTCCCTAAGTGAAAGCTACCACTTTTTAAAGCATAGCCATGAGCATGAGGCATTGGGCCAGATGACCTCCAGAGGTTTCTTCCAAAGGAAATTATTCTGTGACGCACAGAATGACCTCCACTGTCACATCACACAAGAACACCTCCCACTCAAATCCTACATGTAGTGTTCTTCCACTGATTTTGATTAAGGGCTAAATCTACTCAGCATGACACATACAGAGTGGAGGCAAAGGAAGGCACATTATAATCTTGATTCAACACAGGAGGCTAAATTGATAACAGTGGGAATGTCCAGTATCATAGAACCATAGAAATGTCTGGGTTGGAAGAGACCTCTAGGGGTCATCTGGTCCAACCCCCCTGCTGAAAGCAGGGACATCTTCAACTAGAGCAGGTTGCTCAGAGCCTCGTCAAGTCTCACCCTGAATGTCTCCAGGGATGGGGCCTCAACCACCTCCCTGGGCAACTTGTTCCAGTGTTCTACCACTCTCATGGTAAAGAACTTCTTCCTTACATCCAACCTAAATCCACTCTTTTCTAATTTAAAACCATTGCCCCTCTTCCTTTCACTCCAGGCCTTTGTAAACAGGCCCTCTCCACTCTTTTTATAAGCTCCCTTCAAGTACTGGAAGGTGGCTATTAGGTCTCCCCTGAATCTTCTCCAGGCTGAACAATCCCACCTCCCTCAGCCTGTCCTCATAGGATATTATGGATTGAAACAGAGGGCCACTCCAGAAACTCTGAGGGGGGTCTTACATGTTTTCCCACCATTCTCTATTCCCATAGAAGAGTGTTTTCATCAGACTCCCTGCATAGGAACACTTTTCAGTACCAGGAAGTTTTCCAAACAAACTCTTAGGTAGGCAAATAATCTAGTCTGGTCCCCAAATCCTCCAGAGATTTCTGGCCTGTATGAACTCTGCAGCATTGAAATCAAAGTTACAATATTAGAAAAGGCACCAGGTTGAAAAGTAGATCTGCAGCATGACTCGATTCAAGTCCTGTTTTATCAACATCAGCTGACCAAAATGACAAGACATTCCCTACTTTCATGCCATAAGAAGGACATCATTTTGGACCAGCATCTCTAGGAGTCAAATCTCTATTAGGAATGAAGTCAAATAATAACTGGATTCATTTTTTTAATACTAGTAAGATTGAACAATTAGTCAAGAAAAAAGTACATCTCAAAAAATCTACAACAAATCAACAACTCCTTTGAGCAATGCGAAGTTAAGAATTTCAGCAGCAGACCATCAGCTGATGACGCAGAAACTACATGACTCCAGTAAATTCAGGATGTTGCCTGAACTCTAAGTTACCTAGCCATTAGTGGGTTTTGACAAGAGAGGATATTCTGGATTAACAGCTTTACTTCCATGCCCGAACTTAAATTTTAGGGAAATGCTTGCACACACCTAGAGCAGGAAACATCCTCCTTAGGAATACATGTGAACTCCAAAGGGAAAGAGATAAGGGCTAAACAAAAGTAAATCATTTCACAACAAAAGAAAGCATTAATAAATTCAGCTCATGAGTGTCTTCGAGCTTCACTAGAAGATGAAGAGTTAGGGTCAACAAAATACAAGAAGATATTCAGTCAAGATAAATAAACTAGTAGCCCCCTTTTATCCTCCAAGCTCAGAAGAAAGGGGCATAGAGCCAACCAGCATGTATTTGTCAACAAAAGCTTCAGTTACCTCTTTGCAGGGGGTCAGTTGCACTGTGGCTTAATATAATAGTTGGAGGCATAAACAAATTAGGACTGTTAGTTTGAAGGGGGACATGACCATCGCTTTGGTATTGACCATCACAAGGTCAACAATTACACGTTCAAACAGCTACCAGGATTACAGCATCACAGAATAGCTGAGGTTGGAGGAACCTCTGGTCTAGTTCAACTGCCCTGCTCAGAGTAGGGTCAGCTACAGCAAGTTGCTCAGGGCTGTGTCCATTTAGGTTTTGTGTCTCCAAGGGTGGAGATGGCATGATCTTTCTGGGCAACCTGTTCCAGTGTTTGATCACACACGGTAAAAAACCCTGCTGCTCCTTACACTGAAACAATTTCCTGCATTCCAGTCTGTGCCCACTGCCTCTGGCCCTGTCACTGGGCACCACTCAAAGTGCCTGGCTCCATCTTTTTTACTCCCCCCACCAGGTGTTTATGTGCACTGCTAAGTTCCTCTGGGACCTCTCTTCTCCAGGTTGAAAAGTCCCAGCTCTCTGTCTTCCTTCACATGATGCTCCAGTCCCATAATTACCTTAATGGTGGAATTTGCTGGACTTGCTTCATTAAGTTCATGCCTATCCTGTACTGGGCACTGCAAGCAGTACTTCAGAGCTCACTAGAGCTTAGTAGAAGAGACTGATCACCTCCCTTGATCTGCTGGCAACGCCCTGCCCTAACACAGCCCTTCGCCTTTTTCACAAGAGCACCAGCCTGTGCTGGTGCATGGGGTTATTCCTCCCCTGAGACAGCATTTCATTTTTCCTTTTCTTGAACTTCATGAGATCCCTGTTGGCCTATTTCTCCAGCCTACCGAGGTCCCTCTGAATAGCAGAACATCTACATGGTCTATCAGCCACTCTTTCCAGTTTTGTATCATCTCTAAGCCTGCTGAAGGTGCACTCTGTCTCATTATCTAGGTCACTAATGAAGATGTTAAACACTACTAGAGCCAGCACTGACTCCTGGGGTCCATCACTAGTGACTAGCCCCTAGCTGGTGCCACTGAAATTAACCCTTTCAACCCAGCAGCTCAGCTAGTTTCTCTCCACATCATTATCTACTTACCTAGCTTCCTCAGTTTGCCTATAAGGATGTTACGGGGAACAGTGTCAAAAGCCACAGCAAGGTTAAGAGGAAGAACATTCGCTGCTCTGCCCTTATCCACTGTACCAGTCAGCTCACCACAGAAGGCCAACAGGTTGCTTAAGCGTCATTTACCCTTCATAAGCGTAAGCTGACTACTCCTTGTCATGTTCTTGTCCTTAATGTGTTTAGAAATTGTTTCTAGGATTAGTTGCTCCATTGTCTTTCCAGGGATTGAGGTGAGGTGAGGCTGAGAAGCCTGTAGTATACCCTAGATCCTCCTCCTTCCCTTCCTGAAGAATGACATTAGCTTTCTTCCAGGTCTCAGAACCCTCCAGTGATTGCTGCTGTCTTTCAAAAATTACTAAGAGTCAGCTTACAATTACAAGCTTCCTCAGTACTCATAGGGATGCACCCCATCAGGTGCCTTGTTCTCTAACCTGATACTTCTTCACCAAGGTGTCTTCCTTGCTCTGGACTTTCCTACTCGTTTCAGAGGTCTGAGGTTCCTAAAGGCAAATCTCATCACTAAAGACAGAGGCAAAGGCAGCGCTGAATACTCACACCTCTTCCATGTCCTTTGTCACCATGTCCCCTGTCCCTCCCAGCAACAGGCTCACATTTTCCTTAATCTGCCTTCTGCTCATGATGTATCTGTAGAAGCTTTTTTGTCACACTTCACAACAGTCTTCAGATTCAACTCCAGATTGGTTTGGTTTTTGCTAATTCCATCCCTGCATGCTCAGACACTGCCTCTTTATATTCCTCCCAGGTCACTTGTCCCTGTTTCCTCTGCTTGTATTCTTCCTTTTTTAAGTTGGAGTTTAGTCAGCAGCACCTTGTACATCTGTGCAGGCCTCCTGCTACCTTTGCTTGACTTCTTGCTTGTCGGGATAGACCAGTCTCAAGCTTGGAGATTTTTGAAAATCAACCATCTCTTCCTCTTCTTTTTGTGACCATACCCCATAGGATTCTTCCAGACATATCCCATAACAGGCCAAAGTCTGATCTGAAGGACAAGGTTGTGATCCTGCTTTTAGCCCTTCTCCCTCCTTGCAGGATCCTGAACTCCACCATCTCATGGTCACTGCAGTCAGGCTGCCCAGATCTTCACATTGTAAACCGGTCCTTCCTTCTTTGTACGTATGAGGTCTAGCAGAGCCCTTCCTTCCCCTTGTCACTTTCTCAATCACCTGTGTTGGAAAGTTGTTACTGACGCACTGCAGAAACCCCTTGGACTGCTTGTCCCCTGCAGTGTTTTCTCTACAGCAAAGATTGGGGTGGCTGAAGTCCCCTATAAGGACCAGAGCCAGGAAACACAAGCCTTATTCCAGTTGTCTGAAGACCCCCATGACAATATCACCACATGTCAGTCCACCTGCTCATCCTGACCCAAAAGCTCTTGGTCTGGCTCATGACCCATTTCCAAGCAGGGTATTACAGTGTATGCCATTGTAAAGAAGGAAGCAGAAAATATGTTCTTGGAAAATATGTTCATAAATAACTACAACTAAGCAGCAGCAAATCCACTGCATCTTTCCTTTCCAGAAAGCCCAAGCCAGAATGCTCCAATGTACTGACAGCTGAACAGACTGTACAGGCAAGCCACGAGGTCCTTCCCAATAACCAGGAGAGAACAGTGTATGGGGGGAGCCTGGGTCCCTCTTTTCTGACACTCTGGATTTATCTTCAGAAATTAGTTACTCTAGGCTTACACACATTGGCCAGGCAACAGAAACCACATATAAAATTATTGGTTGGTCACTGCAAACAGTCACTTTGAACTGACCTATACTCTTGCAAGGAAGACAAACACATGCGCACCCACATGGGATCTTCTAGGAGGGGACAAGCCACATGTCCTCATGTATGGCCACTTCCCCTGGCTCTCTGGGTGAATTCATCTGCCATGCTAAGTGCATCGGCGTGTTTTCAGGAAGGCTTTACAAGGCTGAGGAGGAGGAGGGTCCTTCAGCCTGACTCCCAACTGCAGAATGAGCAAGTTACACATCCAAGATGAAAACTGTTATGTGCGCTTTAAGTCATGAGACAACACTGCCAAGCTAGCCTGTGCTATTTTTCTGGGTGTTGCCCTAACATCTTGATCAGCCACAGAATTGTCTCAGCTGGAGTTTAGTCACGCTTCTGACCCAGACTAGCTGGCACCATTGGGTTACACAAAGGGCAGCCCTGCCTTGCCTCCTTCCTGCACCTAAATTAATCAATTCATCCTTGCAAATATCAAAAGGATGTGAGCACCTGAATGGCGAGGAGTTGCTCAAAGGAACAAGACATCACAGTGCCAGGTTTAAGCAAAAGTTTTCACGTAACCAGAAAATATCCTTGACATTTTCCTTGGCTAAAGTACCCAAGAAAAAAATCTGCAATAGTTTTCCAAAGGAATTCTTGGACACTCTCACCTCTATTTCTTCAGAAGTGTAAAAATAGATTTGATAATACAGATAAAAATACACCACAGCAAGGAATCCTGTTTTGACAGGATAATGCAAAGGAAAATGGAGAACGTCTTACCCACTTTAACTTCTATGATTGTTTCTCTAATTACAGTGATCACAACTCAGAAAAGGGAACAACACTAGTTCTTCCCCAGCAGCTCAGAGTGTGGCTATTTTTACCAATTAACAGATTTCCAACTTGTCACAGAGAAAATACACTGAGCAACAAGTCTGGCTGCCTCAATTTGTCACATGATCTGCCCCAAAAAAAAAAAAAAAACAACCCAAAACCACAACCAAAAAAGCCAACCCTCTTGTTTTTCATAGAATAAATTAGTGTGTAGATATGAAACAGCATTTCATAGACTGCGCTCGCACATTATGTTGTATATCCTGCATGCATATGTAAAATACAGAATATAATGCACATTCAGAGAACTTGCAGTGATTACTAATTGAGTACAAACTGTAGATACTACATCTTTTCTCAAGTCGACAACATTTGTGCTTGAATTACTTGTCATCCAGGTAGCAGGCTGGTGTTCACGCTGCTACTTTAAAAACTTACACAGCTGCACTGAGTTCTGTCTTTCCCGAGATAAAAGCATGTCCTGAATATTCTTTATTCTTCAGGGCTACTAATTTGAACAGACCTGTCACTCTAAGTAGAGGGAGTTGTGGAATATTGACATTCTATTGAATTATTTAAGATAAATTAACAATGTTTCACATCCTGGGAGATTGCTATTTGCAGAAAAAGCCTGACGTACTTGTGTTTAGACCTAGTAGCCAGAATGTGGAGAAGTTACAATTTTAAAACTATCTTTTATTCCTCATGGAAATAAACAGGAGACACCAGCTGACTGCATGTGACTTGCCTCGGTGCTGCAAGCAGAACTGAGAGCTCTGAATATTTTATCCTGCTTTGTTACAGATGGCAAGGACAGGAGTTCTTCTGTTATCATCTTGCTCATTTATGGGGAAAACCAGTCCCTTCCCAGTCAACGTAAGACAAAATGCTGATGACTAGACTCAAAAGATAGGGGATGCTCATTAGACTTTTAAGAGGGTTGGAAGGCATTAGCCCTCCCACTCTGGAAATCCTGAAAACTGATGCTGTTTCAGGCCTCTACCCTGACCATAGGCTACAGCTGAGATACCATAAACTCCAGGCACCTTTATGGTCACACAATGCTCCTGTCTGCTCTGTTCACAGACATAGATCATTTCCAAGGCTGGTGAATTCAGAGCAAGAATTTTCAAATGAAGAAGCAGCATTAATTCTTAATGGGTGCTATTGCACAGGAGTTCAAGCCTAGGATGTTCACACACAAAAAATAACAGGGCTTGGTGAATCACCATCATAATTCGCTCAGCAAATTATGGGCTTAAGCTGATGTACAGAAAAATGCTGTCCAGGATTCAATGCCAACTCACTCTGGGTGGGTATGCCGCCTTCCAAATCCTCACCAGACAGACTGTGGAACATTAGCACAGAAAGGGTATACATGTACACACATATACATATATACACAGACAGATATGTCTGTACATATGTATAGTGTATATTTTTATGTATGCATATATAGGTAAAAGAGAAACTTCTGAAAGGGTTCCCTTCCCTAGACACTGACAAATACTTGTTTCTCTCTCCATGCCCCCACCCCCCCATTCCCCTTCTTTTTTTAATTTTAACCTTTTCTGGAAAATACAGGGCAAATGTTCAGAAGAAAAGATGGGTAGTTGAAGAGGGATCTCCCCAAAGAGCAGAAGACAGTAGCACTGTCTACTTGCGTATCATTGGATGGGTGTCATCAAGACCTGAAGGACCAGTGAGGTGCTTGGACTTGCTGCTCACACTGAGAATTGACTTTGGCAGCGGTGGGTCTCTGTGGCAAGGTGGAGTAGGAATAGAAGCACATGTCCTGGGGACATGGATGGTAGGACTGGGAATGGGGCCAGGCCTGGGCTCCATACTCCAGGAAGGAAGCCCATCCCTCCCATCCACCCAAAGACCTTTGAACATGGAGCGGAGCAATTCAGCATCTGACAGGCCACCAAGGGCACGTTAACCCATTTGCAAACATAATGCTGAGTCACTAACCATGCCCGAGAGACTGACAACGGGAGATTAATGTGAATATATGGCTGAGGTCCCTCATTTTTCTTCATCATGGTAATGATTCATTTCCTACACACAGGGGCAAAGGGCTGGACTATAAAACTCCCTTTGTTCCTCTCGCTCACCTGGCAAGAAGAGGATTAAAATGAAGGTTTATTTGTGTTCCTAGTTTCTACAGAAAATTATGAAGGAGGAGTTTGGGGAAAGATTTGAAACACAGGAGTGAGTGCATCTGTGGATGGGGAAAGAGGCTCTGAAAGGAAAAGAAGAAAAAAGCCAAATGGCCTTAATCATCAATTCAGCATTAGTTGGATTATCTTTTATATAAAAATGGATATATATCTATAATCTTACAGACATAACCATAAGCATATATAGAGACAGGCAAAGTGTGTGCCCACATCAGCATGTTCCTGATGAGCCCTCAGTTACTTTGTCCACCCGATGTGTGTTGACACATTTGCTCTCAAAGTTTCAGAGACTCTCACAACCTTTAAAGAGCTTCTTTCCCAGTCCCAGTGTGCCACAAACCCTTTTTTTTTTTTTTTTTAACCACCACAAATACATTCACTTCTGTTTTTTTAGGTTCTGATTTGGCCAATAATTTAAAAAAAAAAAAAAAGAAAACAACACACAACCCCAAAACAAACAAACAAACAAAAATACAAACAAAACAAACAAACAAAAAACCAAAACCCAACACAAAAACACCCCGCACCAAACAAACACACACAACACCCCCCCCCCCCAAAAAAACCAAACAGCAAAATCAAAACGTCTAATTAAAACCTCCTGGTTTTAGACATTCATGTCCCAGAATAGATTCTGAAATCTAACCACTGCTGTTTGGCCAGCCAGAGGGTAAAACAGACTATAAACAAAACTGAACTAGATTTTATTGATTTTTTCCCCATGCAAGCTAAACTGCATGCAAAATCAAAATCAGACTTAGAATATCAATAACTAACAACAAGTCAAGTGAGTTCTCAAATGAATTCCCTCTCCATGGTCTAAGACATTCCTGCAATAAATCAGATTAAGAAAGATACCTGCAAGTTATGATTTGAAGTGAATTATGTTCATTTAAGGGTTCATTTCGATATGTTTTCATGATGATGGGATAAAGGTAGTTATATTACCCAAAAGCTGTTAACCAGGTACCATTCTCTATTGCCTGTGTATCATAATGATAAAATGTCTTATCTTACAGAAAAATAGCTACCATGAGGTTCTTATGCCAGCAACCAATTCCTGTTCCCTGAGCTTCGTCTACACATTTTCAGTTTACTGAGCTATGTTACAACACCACATCAGGGCTCTAACTCCATGAGTTGACTCACAATTAGGGTTTAAGTGAGCAAGTTTTGGCAAAAAATTGCAGAAAAGCCAGGGATATTCAAGGAGACACTTACTATAAGCACATACCGCACATAAGGCAGGATCCATCTCTTATTAAACTTTGGATGCTGATGACATCTTCATGTGAGCTAGCCATCCTCAACTCCTTTTGTTGTTGATGGAAACTACTACTATTGTTGCCCTCCAGCTAGGATAATCCCCAGCCTAGGAGTGCACCTAAGAATAGAGCCAACCTAATACAGCTCATGAGTTGATGAAACATGCCTCTCTTGTGGTGCTACTATTTCCTGTTTATGTATGAAGTTATCTGTACTGGAGTGATTCTTTTCTCACGAACTGGATTGCTAACACCTAATAACTGTAATTGCCATGAATATATAGCCTATATCTGTGAATAACAGTCTTCCAAAACTGCTTGGATGGAAAACTTGTAAAGTATTTCATTACAGATGCAGACTCTGAATACAGTCTGGACTGCTTATATATCTTGCATTTTAAATTCACTGGAATTTTTCATACAAATAAATAAATATAAAGAAAAAACAATTCCATTTAAATTTGGTGGGGTTCAAAAGGCACTGTAGTTGAATGATAATTTGCTGTGAAGCATCAATGTGAGTCCTCATGTTTGCCTCTTGACCTGAAAGGATACCGCTAGTGAGAATGTCTAGTAGATAATTACTGCTGGCTAACCCTGAGGCTTTGCTATTATTCACAGGTCAATCTCTCTAAGATAATTCCCAAGATAATATTACTGAGGAACACATTCTCCTGCATAATGCAACACCTGCCTCTGTCATGAGGGATGGAGAGTTGAGCTTTACCTCTTCTTTGGTCTCTTCATTAAGCTTCCTTGTAGGGCAGAGGATAGAAGCATCAAAAGGGGAGAGTAAGGGGAAAGTCACCTTGTGGTAGAGAACCTGGGGTGATTTTATATTCATTACTTATTAGGGCTATGAATTCTCACAGAATGTTCAAAGATGAGGAACACACAAGCTCTTATGTCAAGCAACAGGATCAGGGGTTGCTGACAAAGAAAGGGGAATGGTTTGAATATACAAAATATCTGCTGGCCCCAAAACACTATATAGCATCCTTTTCTTTGCGTAGGAGTAAGCACATCTTTCACCAGAAAAGGAACACATCTTTTAGAGTATTTACAACACTGTGAGTAGATTGTTATGTTTCTATTTGTAACCCACCAGTCTGAATGCCAGCAAACCATTTCTCTTTATAAATTCTACTGCAGATGACCAAGAGGAAAAATAAAACTGTCAAAACATCTCAGAAGATTACTTAAAATAATTGTTTGGCCCTCTTTGTCAAGACAAATATATCTCCACGACCCAGATAGTTATGTGCTGTATTTAATGCAAAGCCAGGATGCTCCTTGGGCTTCCACAACAGTGCAAGGCACGTGAGCATGTGCCCAGGATGCGCCAGGTCGTAACCATACATGGGGGTGCCCCCAGCCTGCTTTACTCCCTCCATAGAAACTTAGGGACATAAAAGAACTCAGAGGTCATCTAGTACATCCCCTTGCCCCGAGGCAGGCTTAGCTACAGGGAGGTCATGCCTGACAGATGTTTGTTTAACTTGCTCTCGTAATGATGGAAACTCCACAACCACTGCAGATAATGTGTCCTGGTCTTTAGTGTCTTTAGTGTCCTCCTCACAAGAAATATTTCCTTCCCCCTGTTAAAAATCCACCCTTGCTGTTGTAAGACAAGAAGGAGAAAAGATCAAATGTAGAAAGAAGGAAAAAATAATACTCATGGGAGAAAAAAGGAATAAAAGTAAAAAAAAACCTACAAGGGTCCATAGGTTGATCTGCAATAGTTTAATTTTTTTTTAATTCTGAAGGCAGGGCTGAAAGGGAAGTTTAGTGTCCCAGTGCAAGCAGTAATAATAATCATTAATAATAATTACGCCTCTGGTTAAAGGTCAATGGTATAGTAAGGTTACATGATTAGTCTGGACAGCAACATAGATAGGGGATGGGAAAAGGTATGCAAGGGTCTTAATTAATGCCATTTCTAATTCTATTAATAATATATGATTAGCTGTTTAAATATTAATCTCTTCTATTACTTTATCTTAGTATGCCATATTGCATAGGAGGAAAAAGTATCATCTCTGCCTGTAATAGTTTATATGTAAGTTACAGGTAGATTTTCAACCTTGTATTGGAAGACATATAAGTCTTGATGTTTTGATTTAAATTTTCATAGATTTTTTTAATTCCACTTGTGTTAATTATGTCTTTCAACTCTTTAGATAAAAGAACTTGAAGTATCATACCTACTGAACACAGTAACTAGTATGGTTTTTTTCTGTATTGTTTCTTGTTTTACTTTACTGGTTTGTTCTGGAGTAGCAACGTAGTGTGGAACAACTGCAAAAGATACCTGTTTAAATTGGAAATGGGAAAGGGGGAATCATCTGTCAGTCTTGAATTACTACTACTGTAACTGGAAACAACTTTACAAGTACATTTGGGTAATTCATATTATTTTGCCAACACTTTGAAGTTACACTTTCTTCCCTCATTTCTTAAGTTAGAAGGCATCTCTTTAAAAAATGAAACTGTCAAGATGTGTCTCTGAAATCTTTTAAAAGATGCCTGTAATGTATAATGTGCTATAAGTGCATCTATTAAATCATGGGTTTTGTGGTTCTAACACAGAAATATCAGAAAAGAATTCTTTTCACATAGGATCAGTAGCTAGACAATAATGGAAAACACTTGGGCTGAAGGTAAAAGTTGACTAAAGTAAGCTCCTTCCCATCTGCTTGTTATCAGCAGTTGCAGGAGCAAAGCAGGTGATCCATAAATATTTTTTTTTAAAATGACAGGCTTTTGTTTGTAACAGCATCACAATGAAAGGTCTTGTTTTAATTTTATAACGATGTTGTCCAGGAGTTCAAAATTAAACATCAGCTGTTAGTAAAGAAAAGAGCAGTGTGGGGAGAAACTGAAAAGTTTTTGCCATGTTAGGAAAAATAAAAATGCTAAAAAATTGAAGTACTAAGAATTTGCCAGACATTGCTGTACTAGAAAATGAGAAGCAGACTCAAATCAATAGAGGAATTGATCAGTTAACTTCCCCTATCCCAGGTAAATTAAATGCAAAGAAAAGTAAAAGCACTAGTAAAGACAGTGAAGAGGAAAATTTGTTTGGGTGCACAAATAAATCTAAGAGGAGGAGGCAGGCACTAGAGCGCACTCTATTTAGTATTGAAAGGCACACACCAAGGATCGAAAGGTAAAGCTAAACAAATTCACACCAGAAAAAAAGGTATAGATGCTTAACAGTGAATGCACTTAACCACTTAAGCAGAGTTGTGATGGGCATGGTGGGATCTCTATCTCTGAATGTGCTTAGTGCATCTCTGGAAGATAAGTGTTGTCCGCAGAGAAGTTGCTAGGCTCCAACTGGGAATGAATGAAATTCCATCACCCCCATTAAGTGGGAGGTCAAAGTGGTAGAGTTAATGGTTTCTCTGACCTCAAAAATCTTTGAAATTATGAAACCATTAGATTAGGTTGCTGATCTAATTGTCTGGGTCACTTGGAGTTGTGGGATTTTTATATAGGCTTTTAAATTTAATTTATTACTTATGACTTGCTATAGTTGGGATAGATAACAATAATAAACCTTTAGTTATTTTTCAAGTCATTGTTTCTCTAAAAACAAGGGGGGTTTGTAGATCGTAAGTGCATTCAGTAACTACAATTTGAAAAAAAGTCCTTCAAAACCCCTTAACACCATTCTCTACACTCTACACTGTATCTTTTAAATATTTTGTCACCAAGTATTTTACTAAATTGATAAATCAATTAAACATTTGTTAATTAACAACAATAAAGAAAAATCAACTTATGTAATTATAAGTGAATTAAAAACAATGGAATTATTATTAATACTAAAGATTGGCGTTCTTCCCAGACCTCTAAGTTTAATTTTACTTGCCTTTTAAAGCTAAATTCCTTCTCTGCAAACCATCCAATAAAATTTTTGGCACTTATTTTGTTACTGAGAGTTTTTCAGGAACAGTGGAATGCTCTTGCAGGTACTCCTTGTGGCCTAAGCAAATGCAATTGTTCAAAATTCTTCAGTGTTCAAGTTCTAGGGTAGATATTTCATAAAAATAAAGGAAATACTTAACAACAACAACAACAATCAAAACAAAACAAAACAACACAACCCAAACCAAGCAACCAACCAAACAAAAAAAACCCCAAACAAAAAACCCCAAACAAAACAAAACAACAAAAACCAAAACCAAACCAAACCAAACCAACAAAAAAAGAAGCCAAAAACTTTTAAGGAATCTTGGACAGACCAAACATGAGATTATCATAGAATAACAGAATCATAGAAATGTCTGGATTGGAAGGGACCTGTAGAGGTCATCTGCTGAGAGCAGGGACATCTTCAACTAGAGCAGGTTGCTCAGAGCTTCTTCAAGTCTCACCTTGAATGTCTCTAGGGATAAAGCCTCAACTACCTCCCTGGGCAACCTGTTCCAGTGTTCTAC
>JANHGN010022986.1:6740-23567 GCA_024605025.1 Megaceryle maxima | reverse complement strand
GGTTAAAAAGCCCCATTATTGTTTTTTATTTCAATGCTGCTATGTTCCCATTGTCCTGGCTAGAGCGGGCATTACTGTGTATGGCTGTGTATGCACATGTGTGCAACAATAAAATACACCATGCTGAAAGCAAAATTTCTTTTATCTGATAAAACTATCTACATGACAAGGGAAGTGTTTTAGGAGAAGGCATTCTGTCTGCTGTCTGCATCATTTCAAGATCTCCTCAAACGAATCTTGTTTATTAAAAATGTATTAAAAAGAATGATTATTGTAAAACAAAAATCGAGGAGGGGCAACAATCAAAATTCTGTACCCAGAGTACTGGAGCCTGGGGTGCTGGATAGGAGAGAAAATTGCTCTCCGGATGTTGCAAGTGAAAAATGTTCTTTCACTTGTGGGAAAAAGCATCTAAATTTTCTCCCTGGAAGAAGGGACCTCAGGCAGGGGAAGACAGGGGAAAAAGACACCGTGAGGAAAGTCTTGAAATGGCACTGGAATTCATTGACAACGTTTCTTAGGAATTCTCCTATTCCTTCAGCAGATACCCGTATTTGTTTAAAACGGCTCCACTGCCTTTTGTTTCAGAAGAAGAAAGAAAAAACCTCTAACACAGACAAATCAAAAATACACATTCCAGTGTGTGTTAGTGAAACAACAGCCCTCCCCTCCCCATGACAACCACCACTGTTCTCTCCTTAGACCAGTTTCCTAACGTGTGTCCTCATACCTTTCCTTTGATGCATGAATACAATCCCTTCTTCCATCTGTTTTGGCTCTTAAGCATAAAAGTAGTGATCTGAAACCCTTCCCTATACTTCCACACAAGTTTTCAGCAGGGTCTTGTTCACAGAAGATTTGTTCTTTTCAAGCAGAACAGAAAGGTTACAAGTTTTCCCAGTTTCAAAAATACCAACACTGTCCAGTAGACTTCTAAAAGTTCATGTGTCTTGGGAAAAATGTGAAAACTGGCTGGTTTTAACAGCAGAGAGCACTGCTCAGTTCCTCTTATACTTGTGAATAATGCAGCCTCTTAAAATGCAAACATTATATACCATGACAAAGGGAAAAAGCTAGCCTGTTTCCCTCATTTAATGCCATCCTAAGCCTACAATAACAGTCACACCTTTTCCCACTTATTCCTGTGTCCCTTTGCTTACATCAGCAACTCATTTGCCTTATGGTGACCTGGAGATAGGAGCTGATGTAGGGTTCAAATTAAATGGGGGTGAGGAGTGAAGGGGGTGGGGGAGAAATATTTTCACAGCCCAATTCTCCAGTTTGGTTCACATATGCCCAAGCACAAGGCAGACGACAAGAGTTAACTCTTCCAACAGCACTACTGGCTGGGCTAGTTTACATGCTTGTGAAGCTACAGCATTCTCCAATTAGATTGCTTCTTACCATCCAAAACAACTACGTAACTAAAACTAGGTATCTGCTAATTAAATAAGTGGTGATAATCAAGATACACACTTTCAATTGCAGAAAAATTAATCGCTGTTTGCTTGCCTGGGAATTTAACTGTATTATCAAGAGATTATCAAGTCCCAGAAAACCTTGCAAAGTGCACAAATATGGAAGCTGCTCCTCTGCTCATCTCTTGTTTTCTCACTTGACTTTCCCATTTTTCCCTAAAGCCAATCTGTTGCAGTTTCCAGCATTTTAAACCATTTGCTGTGGGCGCACAGCAGAGGCCTAGCAAGCTCCCTTTGGGCTCTCGGGACATCCTTACCTCCATCCACACCTGGGCAATGCTCTTCATGTGGTTCTTGACATTCCCCTTCTTCCCACATGACTGAACCTTACCTGGGTCCTACTTTCCCTTCTCCTGCACTACCATGCTGCATCCACATGGTTTCTCATGCAGTGAGCTTCCAACCATCTCTACAGGGAGCCCATAACAATCAAAGAAACCACTTCTAATACTGCCTGCTCTCTCCAGCAAACTTCCCAACCCAATGGCCCCAGTCCCTGCCAAAAGCAACAGATTAAAACCAATCTAAGAATTTAGGAGGACGTTTCTGAGTTTTGCAGAATCATGTGCACGCTAGGAAAGCATGACCAGTGCATAGTAGGAAAGCAAGACGCATTACCCTCTCACAGCCTTCTACATTTGGCCTCACTTGAGGACTCTCAGTTTGCAGAAGAAAAAAAAAAATCACATTTACCAAGATCGAGTATGGCTAGGTTTCTAAAGGTCAAACTTAGGCTAGAAACAGGGAGGTGCCCTGTAAGGAGGGCAAACCCTTATCTCTTCCTCCCCTTACTGTAAATGGTAAGCAACCACCTGTGGAATTTACTGATGCAGGGTCAAAGACAAAATCCTGTGGGTGGATAACTGTAGAACTGTTAACGACGGTTACACAGAATCTAGGAGTAACAGGGCAACAAAAAGGCCACAGCTTTAGGGTGTAATCTATTTGCAAATGGCTCAGGAAAAGACACGCCCCCCTGGTGGCACCCCACACAGACACACATACAGACAGACACAATTGGGTTCTTATTGCAAAAACATGCACTTAAGAAGTAACCCATGTCCTCAAATATTTGTGACACCTACACCTTTGCTAGAAAGGCAATACCAGCTGTACACTGTTATGTGGTACGTCACTGTAGCCATCACCAGGAGAAGGGTACCCATTAGAAATCCAGTAGCCTGAATTATCATTTCAGTATGTAATCCCCTGCTACACCGATGTTCTAAAAACAAGCCATGGCAGAGGTCAGCAAAAGGCATCCCCCGGCGGAATGGCAAATAATGAAAGAAGGGTGCAAGAGAGTGATGTTGCTCCAGGATCAAAGCGCTATTCAGTAATCTCCATTACTGTGCTTCGTTGATATTTTAAGCAAATCGATCTGATCTCATCACTGTGCCTACTAATGTTTTAAAATGCAAATAGCAGTTTCTTATAATAGTACCTAGATTTCTCTCCTGGAAACATCTTTATAATTCACATCTTATTAGCCACAAGAATTCCAATTACACATCTTCTCTTCTAATTCCTACCAGCTGATTATTAGCATTAGATGATAATAGAGTATTCGCTGCTAATATATTTCTTAATAACATCAAAATGCAGAATGCCTTTGTGGTCTAATAATTGAATAACTGCACTGAAGAGAGTACTAAATTACTGGAAAATGTTTTACTTTAAGTCTTTATTACTGCTCAAAAACATTGAATATTTAAAATGCACTCAGTTAAGCTGCATTCATCAGGCAAGTTATATTTGCAAGCAAAGAATGAAACCAAAACGTTTAAAGCTCAACACAAGATTCAAGCTTCTGGAGGCTTAAAGGGGGAAGGAGGGAGAAGACTGCTGCATCTACCTGCACAAACAGATGACATGAGATTTAACACTGAGAAAAGAAAACAGCGCTGGATTTCTGGGTTTTGTTAGCAGGTCTCTTAGGGTATCATTCCCTACGCTAAGATTCACAATGCAAGGTGGTATCAGCTGCTAATTTACAGAACATTTTGCTTTAATTTTGAGGACCATTAACAAGAAACATTAGAGCAAAAAATCAGAAATGGCTTGGAGAATGATGAATGCTGGAGACCACTGTCACAGCAGAGAACATCCTCATATGTTTATGTTGCAAAACTTAACAACTGAGAGAGATTATGAGTAATGGATCCCGCAATGCCAGGGACTCTAAATTAGCCATTGACTCCAGCAAGAAGAGTAGAGCTCTAGGGCTGGGATAGGCACTGCAAGTCACAACTAAGGAATGATAATGGGAAGCATGAGGTAGCTTGAAGCTCATCTTCCCTCATACTTCCAGGCTCACAGTGCCATCCCTGCCTCTCTTCCCCTGCTGTTCTCCAAAACCTGCACAGGGGAACATGCACCCATTGATTGATCCACGTGCCTAGATAAATAGTATCTCGACTGGGAAGAGTTCAAGGCAAAACACTTCAACTAAAGAAGAAAACAAGCAAGGAATTGGGGAAGAGAGTTCACCTCTTTATTCGGTATCCTGTGTGGTGCAAATACACCCAATTAGATGTGTCCGTGTAATTTTCACATCAAACATCATGAACTCCATACTCAGCTCCCAAGGCAACTAATTGCATGGCTCACAGTGGATTTTCCCAAGTTTTTGAGAACACTGCCGGCACTCTTCAATAAAGCCATTTAACATAACAGAAGGTTAAAGTGAGACACAAACACTTGCTTTTTTTAATTTACACCTTTCATTTACTTCCACAGAAATGTCAGGAAAGGGCTGAGATATTGTGTGATGTACTGTCATGTACGCTTCCTTTTAAGAGCTGGGTTAAAAGAAAAGGCTTGGATTAAGAGAATGTAATCAAGATCTATACCTTTAACAAATTTTTAGACAGTCAGAAGAGGGTGCATGCTCAAGGGCATTGATCTTAACGTGCCTTCAGAACAAAGAACAAGCGTCCTGTCTTACATATTTACAGACATGAAAACAGGTGGTGGGGAAAAATCTGCAAATGTAATGACTCTAGATGATCTTTTTCAAAAAAATCAAGTAGAACCGGCCTTCACCGCAAAGATCAGGCTAGTAAAATACTGTTCGTGCACATTACACGGAGCACAACAAACCTTCCCAGCATGAGAACCTATTAGCCTTTATATCATTATATTTATGCAGTTGTGGTTTGGTTTTTTTTTTAATGAATGCCTTTCAGGAACCACTAAGCTACAGAAGATGCCTTTCTAAAGTAGATGTAATACCACACAGCACAGGGAGAGCGCAGGGCAGTGTTAGAAGCACTGATACAACACTATTTTGTAGGCTGCATTTTCAGGCTTCAGGTATTCTCCAAGGGTGGTACTTACATCTGAATTTGGCAAGCTATTTAAGCAATGAATGGTCTCACAGACCTCACATTTTGCATCAGAACCTGGTTTCAGCACCTGGCTGAACTATGGCCCTAACTGCAGCTTTCATGGTCTGGGAACCCTGGCTCATTCTTCTCTCTTTTGGTGGCATTTTGACATCCCACAGTCTCCCGCAAGCAGCTGCTACTCAACATGAAGACCAGAAAGATCCATCTCCTCAAACATCAACGTGACCTTCCCTGCTTTCCACAGACATTGGCATCAGGCTGATCAAATACAAGGGAATAATCACTGCCCTCCTGTTTCCCTCTTCCAGAAGAAAATTCCCTCTTCGTGAGCAGCCAAAGGAGGGCTCCTCCTTACAGAGCTATCCCAAGAGATATCCTGGAAATCCAGCAAACAGGGATGTTTTAAATACACAATGAAGACCCCAGCAGGCTCAGGAGAGCCTCCAGCAGTGCTGCGAAGGCCCTGTGTCACTGCACTTTAATGTGCAACCACTGCAATTTACAACTGGGCTAGATTAGAGCGCCCAGAGTGGGGAGAACCCGCGGATATTATAAAAAACATATAAATAAGGGTTTTAATTGAAAACATTGTGCAACACACAAAATGATTACTTAAAGGAGTAGGAAAGAGAGGGCTGAGTTTTTCCCTTGCATTTTTAAGACTAGTTTTTGAGAAGGAGCAGGAAAGACAGAAACTGTGCAGAGGTACTCCATAAAACTTCTCTGAAGTGAGAAGCAAAGCATTGGGGAATCAACCCCCAAGGTTTCCAAAAGGACTGTGGACATTTCCTTTGCAAAAGAAAAGAAAATAAAGTTTCATTTTGACAATGAAACCCACTCAGGTGTCATATTTATCTCCTCCAGCTTGTGACCTCTAAGGAGGCACTTGTGTCTCCTGACATCCCCTTAGTCAAGACCCTCCCAGACCCCTTACTTTGCCATACAGAATTTTGCCATAATGAGCTCCATGGGGGTAAACAGTGGAAGCCAAAACAACACTGAAACTGGTTAGCAGAAAGCAGAAGCCTATCCCACAGCTGTTCACCATGTTTAATAAACAGGAGAGGAAAGTCTACTGTTTAAATTACAAAAGTACATTTATACTGAATAATATAAACTCTTATTTGCAGCACATGGGAATAAAATCACAGAAGAGCCACAACTGTAGCTCTGATGGCCACTGCTCCTGGAGGGTTTCCTCAGAGGAACTGAATTCATACATTTAGAGTAACATGGACAAAGCTGGGACAGGAAAACGTTAAGAACTGTAAAGACAAGTTTACACTTCAGTGGAAGTTTCAAGCTTGCATTCATCAGCATGACATCATACCAAAGCTAGAACAAGGAGGCTGGGGCTTCAACCGTGTCCCAAGAGGAAAGTGAGAAGAGCCTACAAGGTCAGCCAGTGTGGTTGGCCAGTGTAAAAATTCACATTTCTGATATGGGCTGGGCATACTGACCCACTGCAGATCTGCTCAGAAAAGCACGATGTCCCCAGCCATAGTGGTGTGACAGAAACCCACAGCAGGAGGAGGGTGGGGGCTGCAGCAAGGGAGACCAACCTCTTTCAGAAGGGTGTGAGCAGACTGCAGCCACTATCTCTGCCTGTGGGTTGCAGTAGAGACAACACATTCATTTTCCCATGCCTTACAAGGGCACTCCCTCTTTCCCAATTTCACTCCACACAAGACCACTAGCACTGTAAATTAAGTGCGATGTGCAAGTAGTTTCATTCACCCTTCAAGAGATATGGGCCAAACCAAGGCGTTCCGCTGTCAAGAATCCTGCTGCCTAAGCCAAACTCAAATTATTATATTTCTGGTGTTGCTACCCAAAGAAATAGCCTATTTAACAGATGAGAACAGTACTGTAACAGAGACCAGACACTTGCAAATTTAGTACAACACATGAAACAGTGTCTCACAGAATGGTAATTAAAAAAATGAACAGAAAATTGACTTGGCTAAGAACACTGTCATATGGCTAAAATGCACAAGCTAAGCATATGTTAGGTACTGTGCAGTGTATCCACATGGGTATCCCAAAC
This sequence comes from Megaceryle maxima, assembly GCA_024605025.1. Taxonomy (NCBI): domain Eukaryota; kingdom Metazoa; phylum Chordata; class Aves; order Coraciiformes; family Cerylidae; genus Megaceryle; species Megaceryle maxima. Next base: position 16,692 of record JANHGN010022986.1, on the reverse strand, counting down.
CTTGAAGCTAGGATAGCTTAGATTTAAGTGTCTTGGAAGTAACATTATTGAATGGGGTTTAGAGCCAAATTAAAAAGGAAATCACTCCTTCCATCCAGTAGGAGAGAATAATAATACACAAAGATCTCAAAGATATTAGCAACATGAGGGGGGATAAAGTAGCATATGGATTCGTCGAATACTCCTTAGTACATAGGAGTGTTTGGCATAAGCTAAATTACATATTTGAATTAGGAAGAAGAGTCAGTTTACTGGAGGGGGGGCCTTTGATGCTAGCAGACACCAAAGTAGAGGGGACTGTCATGCTGGCCACAGGAAAAAATGAAAAAACCCCACACTTCTGAACACAGGCAAAAGTTTCACAAGACCTCACAAGGTGAGGTGACAAGACAGAGAACAACAACCTCTGAAGCCATCGCAATCCAGTACCCTGAGTGACGTAACTGGTAGTGAAGGTACATTGTACTAATGATGTCTAGGCCTGACAGTCTACTACATCCACTGATGTACAGCTACTTGCACATGTACAACATGAGCTGCTCTTGATAGGAAGGAGTAGGTGTACTTTTAATTGAGTAGGTGTGGGCAAGTTTTTTTACCTATTATGGTTGGTAGCATTAACTTGAAATTCTAAAAGCACATCTGTAAATCACAAACACATAACCAACTACTTTTCTGCTATTACAAGCTAAGCACTGGAAGAACACAGCTGAATTTCAAGCCTGAACTACAAAACTACAAAGGTCTTAGTTTGAACAAAAAACTGCAAGCTTATAAATACTAACAACCCTTGACCCTCTTCTGAGGGACAGTGCCTGACAGGGACAGCTACAGGACAGCCCATACCAGTTACTCTGGAGTCCCTGCTTTTTGCTGTCCCTCTGAACGTTGTCAGGTCACAGTCAAAGTCCAAAATACTGTCACGTTCTCTGACAAGGTAATATTCTGGGTGCTTGTGGACAGTCTAGCAAACACATCACATATCTGTTCAATTAAAAAAGTGAACTTCAATGCTGTCACTACTGTCACACTAGAAACAGAATGACATGTACAGTCTGCCTCCCCTAATTATTATGTCATCACAGAAGTGATGTAAAACTGAGCTTTCACTACTGCCTCCAGGAAGCAAACATGACATTACCTCCTCTGCAGCTACACAGCACACTGAATGGTGCATCTTCATGTGGCAAAGGCCCAGGAGGTGAGCTTAGGGCTTGTGAACAAGTGCACGGCTCGTGCCATCTTCCCTTGACTCTAAGCACTATGTAATTGAGGAGCACCAAAAAGAGTCATGAACACCCAGAAGAGACAGACATCAGGACTTGAAGCAATACTCCAGAGGTAACCCAAGATATAGTAGTGACCAAAAAGAAACCAAAGAGAATAAAAGCTTAAGAGAAACTTCCATTAACATTTGTTACATTCAAAGTGTTTTAAACTAAGAATATAATTCAAATGCTGAAAAAGAAACCCCTAGATATTTTAAGAATGACATAGATGAGATAGTCTGGGGCAAAAGGAGAGGTGGTCCAGTCTGAACTATCCCCCCACAGCTCTAACTTGAGGATGGCATGGGACGAGGGTTACAAGCACAGAGATGGGGGCTGTTCTAAGAGCAAAGGCAGCCTCAACAGGAGAAGGCAGAAATGGCTCTGTTAGAAAGGGAGGAGAGCTGTTAGCATAGGCTAAAATGAACTTTCCCTGAAGGAGGAGACGGGACAATTTCATGCTTCCGAGTACTCGTGTGTGATGACATGGAAAGACACAAGTTTGTACACTAGGTGCACAGAAATTCATGAGCAAAGCACAATACATAAACCTTATTCTGTTTGAATCACAAGCAAAGGGAAAAGGCATGTTTTGCTCCAGAGCAATGTATTTTAGTTCTTCCCTTGTGCCCATTCAACTCTCCAGGGAAGCAGACCCAGAACTGCTCATCAGACTTACTTTTCTCTATTGACTTCACCCGTGGACAGGCTGTGCAGAAAATGGTGCCATTTTCTATTGTCCCAGCCTGGACCCACAACATGCACAGATGAAGCTCTGCTGAAAAACCTAGTAAGAATACAACATTGGCTAACAAAAGAAAAGCTGAGGGCTGATAAAATCAAGTCTCACATGAGCTTACTTCAGGTGGCTGTACGAGGGAGAAAACTGTTTCTTTAAACAATGGTCCGCCTGCCACCTACAGAATTTGCATTAAACATACCCATGACTCAGGTGGTGGTGGTGGTGCAACATCACCGGTTTGGGACCAGCTCCAAGCATACAACCAAGAAAGAGTGTAATGGAATTAACAACCCTAATGCCACCAGAAGGATTTCCCAGCTGGTACCAAATGGCAGACAGGACTGGGTAAGACCCAGCAGAGCTGCTGTCTCCCATGTGAATCCTCTCAGTGGACTTTGTCACTCTTCATTTTCTGGCAACTGTAAAAATGTACTTCCAAGCTCACTCAGCATTTTTCAGGATGCATCCGTTCCCTCTGTTTCTTTCAACATTCTGGAAGCCATACGGCATTGGTAGATAAACAGCACACACTGTCACCACCCTGGTGTGAAGCACCATTTGTATTGGAACTCCACTTGGGAGAGGCAGATATTTGGCCACCCAAAATATGACAACTGAATTGAAGAACCAATGCCAGCATTCAAATGCAGCTCCCTGGATAAGCAATGTGGACACGGAGCAGCAACCTTTAACCTTCCTTTTCCCATTTTCTGATGGAAGGCAGGGGTCCTACAGGAAGACTGTTACTCCACCAACTACAGGCTTTTCCTTAATTACCTCCACCTCTTGTATTACAACCTGCATAGGAACAGGCCACCCACAGTCACAAGTCACCAAATGACAAGTTGGAGGCCCCTGGCCTGGAGTCTCAGTTCCCTTCAATGCCAAGGAACAAACAGAGGTGAAGCGTGACCCTGAACTAGAGCTTGAGGGATGTTTCAGTATTGATGGATACTCAGCTGATACTCTGCAGTGCTACTGCAGGCTGCCTTTAGCAGCTTGCCTTTGTTGCGTTACAGGAGAACAAACCCCACAGTGAGCTCAAAGCTTATTTAATTGGTTGACTGTAAATTCCAGAGGCCAGATTTGGTTGTCAGTTGCATAAAACACAAAAACAACTATTTCAACAGAATTACTCCACATGCCTGGCCCTTAGTCTCAACCAGTAGTAGGGCAGATGCTGGCAAGATAAAGAGGCCATCCATGCTATCATTAATGAAGTTTCAGGTAAAATATGATGCAACATTATTTCAAAATACTGACATATTGCTACAAGTATTTGGTGCTCTTCCCTTAATTACAATTGCTGGAGAGCACTTTTTTCTCTCCCAACATTTACTTGCCTGAAACCCGATGTCTGTGTTAGAAAGCCTGCAGCTGGATGGGCTGTTTTTTCTTTACTCATCTCTGTCATTAGCATGCAAGATTTAGGGAAAGGAGAATGGACTCTTTCCTGGACAGACTGTTAGAGTCAAGACCCTCTCCAAAGAATTACTGGAGATGTAAGGGGGAATCTCATCTGCTAATCCACCTGTTGTACAAACTTAGCCCTCTATTAAACAAAAGTTGTATTAAAACAATTTACTCGTGGCCCCCCTTTCCTTGATTTCTTTGCAGCACTTTCATAAGATAAGCTCCCTCATTATCAATAGAGCCACAGTTGTCAAAGAAGCCAGTTGTTAAACATCACTTTCCAATGATGTTATTAAAGCTTCTGGATAAAAGCTGCTAACAAGTGCAAAACAACTGCCTGGCACTTCCATCTGAGATGCTTTCCAAAGATCCCTAGGCCATGCTTCAAGGAGGTCTGCCTATTAGGGGAACACCACACAGCAGAGACTGAAGATAACGTTGCCCACAATTTTGCCAATCCCCCAGCTAAGGCAGATAATTCTCCATCTTCCACACTGCTAGTGGGTTTGCAATAAAGCAGCAAGTTAACAGCCCAGCAGAAATCCCACAACCCACAGTCATGAAGGACATAAAAATAACAGATCCATCAGAACATTAATATCTTACATGGGCTTACAACAGAAACAAGAGCAATAAAATAATTACCATAGGCTATGAAATGGGGCTTGTACTCCTTGGCCATTTAACCATTACTCCAGAATTTCACAACTAATGATACAAAACCCCAAAAGTTAGTTTAAGAACTTTGCTGCAAATTTAACAAGACTTCTTGCCCATGCAATGGTTTTTGTTCTGCTAGGGTTGTGTGAGATTGATTACAACACACTCTAATTTTGGACATGCAAACATTTAGTTCTAACCAGTATTTTATGTGTTACATATCAGTTAACACCGATGTGTTAGTGCCTTCATAGAAACAGAAGTTATTTAAGGTTCTTAGCTGCAGTGTGAGAGTGATTGGCCTATACTCAGGGGCAGGACTTCCCTGCAACGCAAAATAGTGAGGTACCGCATGCAAACAGGATGACAGGGGCCTATTATTGCTACATTCTCCTGATAACAAAGCTAGATTGTAATTTTATGCAGGGATATACTGGAAAAAGAAAATTATTTGAAGTAAATATAAAGCTTCCAGGACATAGGCAGAAAAGAGTTAAATTCAGAGTCACTGAAGGAGCAGGGAAGTAGAAATAGAAAAGTTGGCTCCAGTATCTACTGGTACACTGGTACAGGTTCAATGAAGAGTTATTCAATTATCATTTTTTTAAATATTGTAAATACCCAAACTTGAGTAAAATCATTTGCTTACTGTTCTTTCCCATTTTCATTCCAATTTGAAACACCGACTTAGTTAACAAGCAATCCTTCCAGAAGGAGAATAATAGTGGGAACCATTGTGCTATCTGATTTTAAACAGGCACACTCATCAGTGTATCTTTCCAATTTCCTAATAAGGGCTTTGCAACACCCAGAAATTCCAGTTCCTTCAGGGAATCCATCCTGGATTTTTATACTGAAACTCACACATGCTGTGAAAAGACTTGAGGGTGAAGCAACTACACGTAGAGTTTAGTATTGATGATACCCTAGTGACAGTGCCTTCTGTGGCTACGAACACCAGGGGCACCAGCCACTGATGGTGGTTCACATCCTGCAAAACACCGGGACTACATTTACTGAAATGGTTTTACCAGGGCTGAGTGATTCCATTTTAAACACTTCAAGGCAGGGTCCAAAACTCTTTCCTCCAGTAGTCTGCAAGGCAAACTAGAAACGGCCACAACTATGAAATCCTGTAATACGCCAGAGACCTTGTGGGACCCATTGTCTACCGACCCTATTGGAAAAAGGATGAGCTGGTTTTGTGGTGGCAACTCCCTCCCTTCCAAGAGTACCAGATTTTTCAAATCATGCACTGACATTTACATTCCCACTGCTCCTGCCAACGCCTGAGCTGACTGCTGCCTCTTCAGTATATGGTGTCTATTTTCCTAAGAGCAGTGATGCTACTCCAAACAGTATCTGGAGCACTTATCAAGGATAAAGAAAGGAAAAGGACATGGAAACAGTCAGTGGAGTCTAAAGCATCCATTTCAACAGCTTACCAATCTTACTGCCACCAGATCCAATTTCTTGGCTTCCATAACTTAGGAAGTAACTTAAGAATCCCCATGCCTTATTTCATGCAGTCTCTCCCTATTCTTTGTACACCCAGGAAGGATCTATCATGTTCGTAGCCAGTCTGTCGCTCCTTCCTCCCCCCAGTTCAGTTTGCTCCAATTTTCAGTGTAAAATGGAAATTCCTTCACGATCCCACCCCTCCCCAGGTACCAGTCACTCTCCCACCCCATCAGCCCTGCTCCCTCAGGTGCTCACTTAAATTACCACTTCTCATGCTTTATCCATGAGAACATCATCACTAAAAACCAGTCCATAAAGCCTCTATGAAGACCTGGGTGCTCCTTGTTGACTGTAAGGAGTCCGACAGTTAACGGGATAGTCTTACACACACCTGATATTAGCAGACATTGGCAAATAACTCACCTATCTCTTCTCTAAAAATAATTACATAAAGTGCCTACTGCCCATGTAAGTACACCGATAGCATACTACTGCCCTAGTCTACAGAGACCAATCTCAATGAGTCACCAGCTCCAGGAAAGCTTACACACTTATGAGGCACCATAAAGCTCAGGTAAGAATACCAGCCTGGGTCATGGACACTGTTAGTGGCATCAGCATACTTCTACACCCAGTGTAATTAGCGAGACAAATTAGCCCAGATGCCACACCAGAGTGAGCAATGGAATTCTCCATTGGCTTGCACTGAACTGTGACATTCAGGGTACGGGAGGCCAGGCTCTGCTGGCCCTTTGTATTCCTTCTCATCCTCTCTCATGCTCTCCTCCCACCAGACCCACAGGATTCATAATAAAGTGAGGAAAAGCCATCACAAATATTTGGCTTGACATTCTGCATAATGCAGGCACTGGCTATTTTTGTATAAGCCCAAATTAAGTCCAACCTAATGCAGCGTTAGTAATGTTTTGGAGCAGGGAGCACATACTTGTACAGGGTCAGTCAGTGACTGGTGAGAGCCAGAGTGCCTGTGACCTGCCCACACTGGGCATCAGAGCAATGCAAATAATATGGCAATATTTACAGCTAGACACAGATCTCCTTACATGTACGTATAGGTGGCACATATGCATGTGCATGCACAGAAGCCAGGTTATCTGACCTCAGTCAGATACTATCTGCAATTCAGGACAGAAGAACAGAAGAATTTATTTTGCCTCAATGCTAGCAGAGAATGCTTTTTGCCAGAACAGCTCGCTATATTGTATGATAACTGAATGAAGCTAATTTTCAGCGCATTCTATCTAACAGCTCTTAACTGGTAGAAATAGTTCAAGGTCTTCAAAGTATACAGCATTGCATAGCCCCCGATTCACACATTCTGCTAATAACTGCCAGACAATTGTATTGAATTTATTCAAAAACCATTAGCCGCAGAAATTCATATTCTTCGATTCTGCCTTCAGATACATACTATATTACACTTACATTAAGGTTAATGTGCAATGCCAATTCTTTCACAAAGGAACTGTGAATATTTGAAACTACAGTATCTCTTACTAAGGTGTCTGTTTTACAAGTTCTTTGTTTCTCTTTCTCGCAACTCCCCTTTCATCCCTGCCCCTGCCAGGAGAACTGGGCTGAAAAAATGGTGAGAACATTAGAGCAAATACAGGCACATATTAAGGAAAGTATTTGAGACATTCTTTGTACAGTGTGCATATGCTACCAGCATTACAAGGATTTTTCTTTCATCTGCTCCTTCAGAGATGAGCTTCCCAAATACTTAAAAAATGCTTTATAAATATCCTTCGATAAACCGTCATCACATCTTTAGAGTGCTGGTGTGTTAAACGCCTGCCACTGAAGAGTGATGTTAAAATTTGGGAGGAGTCAGTGGTGGGAGCTGAGGGGCAGAAGTAGCTAGAAGGCAGGAATGTTAAACAAGAGAGCCTCAGTAAGAAGCTGGGGCATGTGGGTGCTTTATAGAGAAATAATACACACGTACCATTTATGTTATAAAAAAATGTTACAGGTAGGCAGCCTTCTGTAATTTATCTAATACTCTTTTATATTCATGCTTCCTTAGGTTTCATGCAATTTATTAAGTTTTCAGCCTTGCCTGCAGCAAAAAGGATAAACAAAAGCAGATGTGAAACTCCCTTTTTTAAGGGCCTGCCAACCTCCTGCAAAGCCTGTAACCAGCTGGGGGAAGCCTGATTACCATCAGCTCTGCACTCACCAGTCCAACTGCCCTCTCCTTGCAACAAGCTCCAGACTGAGCCCTCAGGTGGTATGCTGTGACCCACAGAACACCACATCAGTCTTGCCTCTTTAGAAGGAGGCTGTTCTGTTCTGTTCTCTTAAGATTTTGGTAGGAAATGCATTTTGTTGGCAAGGCTTAAGTAAACCCCAAGAACAAAGGAGCCTGGAGAAGGAGGAGGAGCAGGACAGCAGGGGTGACACATGTCCCTAACTGGTCACAGACGACAGAGAGACAGGCTTCATGAACATTTACACAAACAAAAGGCAGAGCTATAGAGTTTGTTTCTGCTCAGCAGTGGATAACCAATAAATTACATCTTCACTGCACCTTCACTGGAAGGCTTTCAACATCAAAAAAGTCGAAACATCAGGAAAATTTGTGTGTAAGACTTCACCATCCTCACTCGCAAAAGAGGAGGTACCACACTGCAGCACAGGGGATGCTGGAAAAGCCCAAAGTGCTACAGATCTGTTCCTAGAAGACCAGTGCCTCCATGAATGCTGCCCTGTCAGCCATTGCTCATAGGACAAACCAGACAGCAGAGTATGCTCCAGTGCACTACCTGGGCCCAAGCAACATTCCAGTCAGGTTAAAGTCAGCTTCAGTCTGCAATATAATGTGCTGGGCTTGCCCTGGGACAGCTGAGGGAGTGGTGGAAGAAGCCCACCTGTCTCTACTCCCATCCATCCAGATACACCTTCAATTAAAGGCCATGGAGGGGAACAGACATAGAAGACTATGGTACCTCCTGCTGCTACTTTGATAGCTCTTTTATTGTTACAGCTCTGTTTCTGGAGATGGAAGCTACTGAATAAACACACCCCACAATCTTGATTTTTTTTTTTTTTTGTCTCTACCCTGACAATCTTGCATCCTTGGGGACCATAAAATGCAACTAAAAACCAAAAGGTTGCAGGTTCTCTCCCTCCTATACCCTGTTGCCTCAACGAAAAAGATTCAGCCATTTCCTATTTTGCAGAAATGAAGAAAAGCCTCTGAAACCACTTATCCCTCTCTGCTATAGCACCTGTTTCTCAGACATTAACAGCTTCCAGACTAAGAGTTTCGTGAAAAGAGGTGAAAAGAGAGGGTGGTGGTGGGGAAAAATCCCAGCTCACAAGGTGCAGCTGAAAAATAACAAATGACTTTGAAACTGGAAGGGCGACCGAGCGCACTGCTGCGGCGCTAGTGAGCACACACATAATGAATTGGGGATTCCCCATGTCAGGGCCAGCTCAGAGAGAGAATTGCAGAGTTCCAGGGAGGATCAATAACTGTCAGAAGGAGAAGAAAGTGAGCACTAAATTCGCTTGCCTTTCATCTTCAACAAATGGAACAGAAAATCTGATGGATGACAGAACCTTTCGTTTCTATAGCGTTCTTGTTGAACTAAAGACTAGTGACACTGAGATGATTTTCAACATGCACTTCTGTAGATCCAGAAGCAATTATAAAAATAAAAATAAAATAATTCCTTTACAAAGAAGCCCCCAAAACAAAAGTAGTAATTCAGAAGGGCAGGCTAAATTAAAAAAAATATTAATGAAAGCCCGTGCCAGTGGTCAGCATGTGAGAGTGCAGAGTTTTGGAAGCATGGAGCACATTAAACACAACACACCCCTTGCCTCCCCCATAATTAAGTTAGAGATGTGAGAGCAAAAGCAATAGAGGCTGTCTGCTTAGTTTCTCTGCTTGGCAGGGCACCACACACATATGCACACAATTTCTCCTCCATTTGTGAAAGCAGAGGAAGGGGGGGAAAAAAACTCAAATGAGCAGATAAACAAAAAAGCCAAAGCAAACAAGAAAAAAAAAAAAAAGAAAAGAAAAAACAAAACCAACCACCCCACATTTCAAAGAAGGCACATGCTACTGCTCCAAGAAATGCCAAAATCTCTCCTCCATCCTTTTCATTTTACTGTAGACAGTTACTCAACCCATCAGGAAAATTATATTAAAAATACCAACAACAGAAGGGAGACAAGACCTTTTGTTCAATCCAGCTGCCTTCTGTACCTTGACTTTCATATCAGATATTTATTTTGGCATGTGGGCTGTGGGGGAAGGGGAAACATCTCTGGACACCTTATGACATACTTCACCGTGGTGTAACAGTTCAGAGCACAGAGGTACATCTCTGATTATCGCCTTTGAATGCTGAACACGCAATATGATAACCTACCG
>JANHGN010022985.1:0-11526 GCA_024605025.1 Megaceryle maxima | reverse complement strand
CTTTAATTTTTTCCTTTAGACCACCAAGGTAGAGAAAAGCTATAAAACACAGTACTAAGCCAAACAGAAACTTACTTAACAGAACCATTCATAAGTCCCCTCACATAACAAAGTTAAATATATATTATTACAGTTAAAAAACTGTCAAAGCAATATTAAGTAGTTTTCTGCTCATAATTCATCAGTTTTTCTAAAGTTTGTATATTCGAAGCTGCGTAAAAACTCTAATACTTCAGACATCAATTTTATTATGAAACTATCTTACAAACTAAATATAATTCCAAATTTATGCACAAGCAAATTCATTTTATCAGTAAGGCTTAACTTTTCCCTAAGAATATTTCTAACGTGTTCACAGTATAATATGTCACAGAAAATCCATATCTGCCCCACAGATCTTTGGATAGTAGCATTACAAGATGGTAATTCGTTCCGTTTGATGAGTCTATTCAATTTTATCCAGATGTCCTCCAAATTCTGATTTTTACAAACAGACTGTTCAATTGTCCACTTTGCTCTATAAAATACATGCAGCTTTAGTCTTTCCAGATTATTTTGCAGTTCTTGAGATAAAGGAAGAATCTTTTCTTTAAGCTTAGGGCTAGGGAGAGACACACTCCAAGACCTTTTCAATTTTTGGTTTCCATTAGGTGGTGGTTCTCCTTGATTCTCCAAGTTAAATGGTCTGTGATCAGTTTGTGCTTGGATTAAAGTCTGCCTATGTTTCACATAAGACTGAAACTCAAGGAGATTTTTTGTGCAGTCATAATCAGGAGACTCTGTAACACATTCTGAAGGTGTAGAAAGTTGTTTCAATTCTTCTGCTTCCTCAGAAGAAATAACAGGTGGCTGCTTTTTTGGTTTGAGGGGAAGTCTCAACAAATCATTTGGAAACCAGGGTGTAAATCTTGGTAACTGACGGATGGGAAACTCCTTCACTGCTGCTTCTGCAAATCTTTGCAGTTCTATTAGATCTCTCTGATGTGGTCGATAATGTAAGACCACTTCCATGCTTGTACAGTAGGAATCCAGTTATTCTTATGAAAAGGAACAGTCTCTTGATTAGGATTTTCAAATCTAGATTGAAACATCTTATTTACAACAATTTCCTTGCCCCGTTCTGCAAAGATCAGTGGAAAACAGGACCTAAAGCAGAATTATCATAAAAAAATAAGATACTAACATATTAAGAAAAATATTTCTAGGATATTTTACAAAAAAAAAAAAAGGCAGTATGTAGTAAAAATAAGCAAGATATAGATGAGAACATGCTACTTTACACAGACTGAACATTAGCTACTGTATTCCATCATTACCAACAAACTTCAGTACACTGAATATTACCTGTATGCACGCAGTTCACTCAACACTGCCCCCACTAACAGTATTCTTCTACTGTCACCTCTCTACTTGCCATCTGTCATTATTCTGGCTATAGTGCTGTGATACATATTAACAGACATACAACTGCCTATTTTCTCAAATTTGCCAGACAAATATGTTTTAAAAAATCCAGTGTTTTCCTCTTACATTTCAATGTTTTCAGCCAGGGCATAAAAAGCAACTAGAAAATGCGTGTATTATAAAAGCCTTTCCTCCCTTCCTGAAACACTACTGACCAATATAGCAATTTTTGAAGTCACAGGTTGAAAGGGAAGTACTGTAGGCAAATTAAAGTTGTCTGCTTCAATGACATATCAGAACTACACATAACAGTTTTAGTCTCAGAGTTTCTGAGCAACACATGCAACCATCCCTTATAACTGTAGGACCTCATAATTCCTTAATTTATTAGACTTCTAGAATAACTAAAAGACTCATTAAGTCCTTAAAGACTTTTGTACACTTTTTTCCATTTTTGTTTTTACAGATTTTACCATGACATGCAGTCACCATTAAAAGCACTCTCCACAAAGACCATAAAACCAATAAATGGGCTCTGAAATCCCCCGCACACCTGCACTACTTTAGCCATCTGAGCATCCACACTGATTTAGAATGTTTGCAGAACTGAGATTTTAACCAACTATTTATTACTCTAACTTAACTAGAAGCATTTATTTTTATAAAAAAGCATGAAAATCAGAGAAAAAAATTAAATATTATAATTGTTGACTGAAGTAAGGTGAAATTAGATTCAGGCTTTCACTGTTTTAATTGCTGACTTGCTGGTACCCAGCTGTCTGCTGAAATGATCAAATTCTTTACAGGAGTCTCTCGATTTTTGTATTAATTCTGCAAGGTATGTGAGAGACTTACACGTTCTCACGCTCACTATTCATGACTTTTGAAACAAGGATGTAAGCTTAGTAGCTTCTCATTGAGTGTGAGTTTAAAGGGGCAAACCATTAGAAGGGAGAAAACTAACCAAACGAGAGAGATAGCAGAGGAATAGAAAGGCGATTAAGAAAAACCACACACGCACACAAAAAACAAAGCAACCAAACAAAAAAAGTACAAAGACTGAAAATCTTGCACAAAACGCAAATGCACCTAACAGCCTCGACGCCCCGTCAGGCAAGTCGCACACCAGTGTGCCAGGCCCTCCGACTCTCTTCAGAAGAGCCTTGGCCTCCCGCGACCTCCCTTTACCCTCGGGCACCTCCCGCCTTGCGCCCCACCACCCACCACTCCTGCCGGGCCGCTCCCTACTCGACCTTCTAGAACAGCGGGAATAGACCGGAACCGACACGGTGTTTCACCACCGGTTGGCAACCCGGAGCCCGCGCCGCCTCAACAACCCGCCCCTACCAAGGCGCCCGGGCCTCTCACACCTGCCCCTCAGAGCCAGCCCCAGGGCAGGGAGCAGGGTGAAGGCAGGGCGGTAGAAGCACCGCTACCGCGGCAGAAGCACCGCTACCGCGGCAGAAGCAGCTTAGTAGGGCGGGCGGGCACCGGCGGGCCGCAGTGCCGGTACCTTTCAGAGCCAGCAAATGCTCCTGCTTAGGCTGGTTAACGTCCATGGCGCCAACCTTCACCCCTACGGGAGGGCAGGCAGCCCAAAACGGTGCCGGAAAGCGCTCGATAGGGAGAGACGGGATGTGTCCCTACGACGAGCGCAGGCGCGGCAAAAACCGCCAGACCCGGAAATAGTTATCCCAGGATGCACCTCGTCCCGGCGCGGCGCCGGCACGGCAGCCGAAACTACAGCCCCCAGAACGCACTGCCCCCGGCACCGCCGCCGCCGGACGAGGGCGTCTGGAGCAGTCCGGACGGGGGCCACCACCATGCGCATGCTGGGATATGGAGTCCTCCGGAAGCCACGGGGACTGCTCTGCGGCGCGGCACGATGGGAATCGTAGTTCCCTGTCGGGAAGTGAAAGAGGCGGGCACAGACCGGCCTGGTGCGGTGGTGGGGGTGCGCATGCGCCCAGCGGTGGGGGGGTAGGGGCGGCTGTTGACGGCCGCTCTGCTCCGCCTTCCCCAAGATGGCGGCCCTAGGTGTAAATAAGGTTGGGGCTGGTGGTGGCGGCCGTGGTTCAGCTGGCGCCGTAGTGAAGGTGAGCTGCGTTGCTCGGTTATTCGCGCCGTCCCTCTCGATCGCCTCCTGCGGCGGCTGGGGTTGCACCGTCCCTATCTCGGCTGGGGAAAGGGAGCGTAAGAGTGAGGGGTCTGCGGGGAAGGAGCGGCGTTCCCTGCAGCGGCGGGCCTCGGCTCGGTGCGGTCCGGAAGAGGCCGCTTCGGTGGCCTTTCCTCACCTCGTCCGTGCAGAGCCGCGCTGCCAGGGGGTGCCTGTGAGGGGCTGGGGGGGGAAGGATGATTATTCTAGGCAGAGATTGCTTTCTTGGGGAGTTCCTTACGGAGAGTACCGCTGTTCAACGATGCTGGCTGTAGGTTTGAGGGAAGGGGAGGTGTCTGTATAAACCAAACTCAAGAGTAAAACCGCTTTGTGTGCTTTGGCAATCGAGGTTTCTAGTTTTTTCATTTATATTTTTTGACAGTCCATAGATGGGTGCGTGATGCAGCTGATTTGAAAGGCATTTTGTGTGGAAACGATGCCAGGCGAGCCCTGGAAGATGAAATCTTCCTTTTTAATTTGGTGGGGTTTTTTTTGCCACTGCCACAATAAGATTTTTCTTCAAGTTGAGAAAGAGCACTTGAAAATAGCTGCTTACCTGTTGCTTTCCTAGAGTGCTTTAGGACATTGGTCATTTTAAGGGGACAAGGTTTGAATAAAAACAGAATCAGCTTTCTGAATGGCTGAGTCAAAAAAGCTTCGGTGGATGTCCACTGCCAGGGGCCTTTTTTTTTTTCCCTTCTATTTTTTTCTCCCCCTTCCTATCTATTTTGATAAAGCTTCTTGTTTCTTCTGCATGTATAATTACGGTATAAAATGTTGACTGAGAATAAAATGCATGTTTCTTCTCTCAAAGTATTTTATTTAGCTCTTTTTATATTTCTTCATTAGTGAGTTGATGTTTCCAGTAATGTTTTTAAAGTTTGAGTTCTGAGAAAAGGGACAAACAAGTGTTTTCAGCAATTCTTAGAACATTAGAGGTGCGACTTTCACAAACATGCTTTGAGTTTCCTCTGTCTCCTGTCAGAAATGGTGCTGCAGGGTTGGTTTTTTTTTTTTTTTTTTTTGGGTATACGGTTGTCAAAAGCTTGTCTTTAAAAAGCTTGTCTTTAAAAAGCTTGATGTGTTCTTAGATGCTTCAGGTACTAATGGGAAGTAGAAGGGCAGGTGAAAATGATTTTCCAAGTGTGATATATTCCATGTGCTTATCTGCTTGACTGAGAGCTGTAATTACCGTTGGTGTGTTAATCTTCCTGCCCTTATCTAGATCTATACAATGACTGTATTTGTGGTCTTTTTTGTTTACATTGAAGCACTGGGCTTGTCGTGATACAACTCGTGCTTCACTGACGTCCTAATCCCTCACGTCTTCCTGCCTTAGCAGCAAAGGATGAACATCGTGGCTTCGTGTTGCAGTCCACTAATAATCCACTCGCCTCCTTCGCTGGGAAATTCTCTTTATTGAAAACCTGGGGCAGACCATTTTCTCTCACTTTTCACCCAAACAGAAGAGATGATCATGTTCTAATGTGGATGTGTGGGGTTTTTTTGTGTTGTTTTTTTTTTTTTTAAGTGTGTGTGGTGTGCTGGGACTTCTTGCAAAGAAAAAGGTGAAGTTTTATCAGTGGATGTGGTTTCATCAGTGCTTGCTCTTGGGTGTAGGAATAACTTCTGAGCAAACACCAGCGCTTGCCCAGATCAGTCATTCTCCTGTGGTGGTAGAAGTTTGTGTTATGAAGGACTTTTGGTGAATTTTAAAATTTATTTTAAAGATATGGAACCAGCCACTTGAGTTTTTTTTTTAAAGATCTCAGTTTTCAAGGAAACTGAAATAGAAAATTTAGGACGTGCCCGATGCGGTTGTGTTTTCTATTTCTGTCCAAACCTCCTGCGGGCTTCTGTGCTGGCTGGAGTCTGCTGCAGACCGGTGGCTTCAAGCTGCTGTAGTCTGGGCAGGAGAGGACAGTGCTGGAAGGGATAAGAAATCTCCCAGTTGTAGAGCTGCAGCAGCATGCTGGAGACAATAATTTTAAGCAGTGAGAGCTCGAGAGCACCAAACTCACAAGTAAACTCGGCAGCTTTGGGTGTCGTACAGTCAGAAGGATGCTGAAAACTTTGAAACAACAGATTCGTCCAAGTGCTCAGTGACACAACTTCTTGGTCTGCTTGAATCGGGTTCTTTAAGCTGTCAGCCTGACAAGGGCTGCTGAGGAAGGTAAAGCACAGCTTAAAAAATAACCTAGATTTTATCTAGATGTATTGGTCAAAGATTTTAGAGGATTGAATAAACAAATTCAGGAGAGCTCTTGGCTTCTGGAGCAGTAATCGTGTATATAGGCACACTGATGGGCAATTTGAGGTATGACTGTAGCTGAAAAGCTGAACAGACTCTAATTTTGACTGGAGAACAAAATACCAAATGGTTCCAGAAAACCTGTTTCTATGTGTCAAGGTGCTGGTTCTCCTTTCATGATAATACTCCTGTTGCTTTTGAGGTGGGAGATGGAAGATACTAAGCAATGCTTAAGAACGCAACGTGGCAGTTGAAGAGGGAGAAAGAAAAATAAAGAAATAGATTAGAGTGTGTCTTTTAAAGTACATTTTTATTAATTTAATGGAGGCGGTTATGGGCTGCTGATTGAACATTATTAAGGAGTCGGTGGTAATGCAGTGTGCTTGGCCAAAGAATATTACAGGGAAGAGGAATTTTATCTCCAGAAGCTTTGGGTAAATCATAATCTGAGAGAGTTGGTAGCTGGCAGAGAATTATCCCAATTCCTGTTCTTAAATAGATGGGAACTTTTGGTCCAAAGGTAGCGTACAAACCCCTTGTCTTTAAAAAGCTACCCGAGGTTGTATAAAGCTTTAGGCGAGTCAGGAAACTGCTTAATAGATCTAAGGATGTTGGCAATTTGAATCAAATCAGTTTTAAGTGCTCAAATTAGATCTGGGTGCTGCATTTGTGCCTGATCCCCATTCTCTTTCTCTCTTTTCATTAGTATGTTATCGTGCTTTAAAATGATTTTCTCTTCCATGTTGCTGTCTGAAAGGCTTGCTCAAATGTGTGCTGGTAAGAAAAGAAGCAGCTATTCAAGGAGGAAATTCTTAAGCATAATTGATTTTAAAGAATACACTGGGGGGGGGGGGGAAGAACCTTTATATGCTTTCATCCAGTTTTTGGAGGCATGATTTCCAACTCTGGATTTATAATTTTGCTAGGAGTTGTGTGTGTTTTGTAGGATCATCCAATAGTTTGGATGGGAAGGGACCTTTAAAGGTCATCCAGTTCGATCCTCCTGCAGTGAGCAGGGAGAGGTATATCTGTCTACATATTATATTTATATTTCTATCTATACATTTAAATGGTCTGTTCATTGAGAGAGAAACTCAGGGCTAATATTTCATCTGAATTCTCACTGGTTTATTGTTACTTGCTGTTTTATTAGACAGCCTTGATAGTTTATTAGGGTTGTTTTAAGAACACAAATTCATCTGTGAAATAATTCAATATGTTTGAAATATACATTCTACCCTTCTTGCCTTGCACTGAACGGCCAGCATAAATATTTGACTTGCGTGAGCCTTTGTTAATGTTTGCAATAAGCTCGCTTCTTATCGTTGCTTTTCAGTCGGCTTTATAGCAAGGAGTCAATAGTGGAAAATTCAGAGCAGTTAGACAATGCAGAGCACGTTAGATCCTTCCTGTCATCTCAGCTTCGTACACATCAAACGTCTTCACCGTTGGAGTGTTAGTTGTTAGAATTATTGAACAGCTCGTGGTTTCAACCTGTGAGAGAAGAGGAGTGAGTAGCATCCAGCTGCTCTCTTCCCTCTGAGCGTATCTGAGTTGAGCCCTCTGGGAACGGTGCAGGTAGAGGGGGTAACGTTCCTCTACTTGCCAATTCCAGGAACATATCACTGCCTCAGACTTGATGGCAAACGCCTCCTTTTCTGCAGTGGTCAACACAAAAGATGATCCTGTCTCATTTCTCTGTCTGAATATCAGGGGAGAGCTGCCTGAGTCAGCTTAGCACAAGTTGTCTGACACTGCTCTAGATTCTTCTAGTATTTCACAGTCTCAGTTGCTTCTTTCATCATGGATCCAACAGAAGCTCACGTCCAACTGGGTGTTCGTTAGCAATTTACATTTAACATAAATGACTTCTATTGAAATACCAACAAGTGACTAAAGTTAGCTCAATTTTCACAGAATTGGCTTTTTTTTTTCTTTTTTTTTTTCTTTATAAGCTTTCAAAAGAATTAGGACCAGCAATACTTTTATCCTACATCCTGATAAAGTGAAATAGCATTTGGGATGCATGTGATGGATTTAACTTTCCTGGCTTATTCCTCTGAAGCTTTTGTGAGCACTCAAATTTAAAACCGTGAGCTTGCTTTGCCTAATGTGTCTATGAAGATCCATGCTGAAAATCCTCTGTATGAGATAATGCTGCTGCTGACCAAATTGTTGTATTATTGCATTGATTTATGATACCCTCGGGTGCTCTTTTCTTAACCAGAGGGTTTCTTTGAAGAAATTTTTTTTTTTTTTCCAGTTTGAAGTTCCAAGAGCAGCACTTGGAATTAGCTTCTTGATCAGGTAGAGCTTTGCTTTTTTTTTTTTTTCTTTTCTTCTCTGCACTCAAAACATTCTCAGCAAGAGGTTCTTTAGGAGCAAATAAATCACATCTTCGAAAGCCTAGTAAAAAGATACAGCAAAAAAATGCAGACGATGGGATTGCAAATTACCTACCTAATTTTTGTAGGTAAAGTAACGACTGGAGGAAGAGGAGTGAGCTGCTACAAAGTGGAATTCACCCTAAGAAGGATGATGACAATTTTATGATGGGATTTTGTTCTTGTACGGCCACGTGCTAACATCTGCCCGTGTTACCACTGCAGTGTCTTGAAAGCAGGGCTGGAAAATGTGATAATCAATTTTACAGCACGGAACAGAGATGATAATTTGCTTTTCTGCATGGCTTTGAATCAAATGCTCATTTAGTCCCTGAAACACTGAACCAGTAATGATGGTTGCTTTTTGTTTCCTGCTTTTGTTCCCTTGATTTCTTTGTGACTGATCCATATGGAGTTCCTTTAGAACCTACTTGGGACTGTCACTAATGCCCTTCCCTCCCTTTGCTTAAAATAAATATTTATTTGATAGAGATGCTGGGTGCTGGGAGGGTTTTGGTGGATGTGCTACGTGTGTACGATTCAAGGCATGGCTTTGGCTTGTAGAACCAGAAATCCTTGGGGTTCTCCAAATGGAAGGGCTCTGTCCTGACTCTGAATTCATTAGCATTGGTAAGAGACCTTAACTGCAGGCAGAAAATCCAATAAGCTCAACTGGGTACAGCAGAATAGCTGGGAGTTTTTAGAATAATGTTTTAAAGGAAATGGACTTGGTGTTTTAGGCTGATAACAGCCATAGAGCATCTCTCCTGGTGAAGAATCGGAATGTTTTGCTGACTGTCTGAGTGATATTCCTGTTAAAGAAGGGCAGCTGGTTTCTAAATCAGATGGTACGAAATGCTTCTAGGGAACCCCAGGATCTAGTTTATGTTCCTGATACTGGTTGAGGTTTCATTTGGTAAAGCACGTTTCCTGTTTCAGTGCAAACAGCTTTACTGTATCATCAGATTCAGAATTTTCAGTTCTCTGAAAATGCAGAAGCAGAATTAAGCTGGTTTAAGGGAGGCAGTGTTGGCAGAGGGGGTCTGGGTGTTGGAACCAGTGTTACGTGTCCTGTTGTAGGGGAAAATTATTTGTAATGCCCTTTAGCCAGTGCCACTGTGGAGACTAAAGCAAGATGGACAAACCCAGCTGTAAAAATCCCATGTTTTCTACTATTTCTCTTCTGTTTCCCATTTTCCCAAAACACTGGCTTGCTCTTTCCTGGTTTCTGTAATCCCAAAGGACACAAAATGAGGAAGGAAAACACCCTTTGGAAGACTTATTAGTCAGTGTTTGCGTTGCCTGAAAATTTTAACACCCGTCTCCAAGGTGCTGCTTGTCTACTCCAAGTCCTAAGAAGCTTGGCACAGATGAATTAGCATTTTATTTTATTTTTAAACTCCTTTTATGAACTCCAATGCAGGAGGTGAGAACTGTTTTATTTTCCATTCAGAAAATTTAGGTTGGATTGAATATTATTTCACTGTGGAGCAAAAGAATAACAAGTGTCCTCGATTACTCTGCTTTTAAAGTTTTCATTTCTACTGTTTTTTCAGTCATTAGTAATGCTTTGGGAAAAAAAAAAAAAAGACACCTCCAATGCATTTGGCTTGGAGTTGCTTCTGGTCCAATGCAGAGCTGAGTGGATTTCTTTTCTTTTTTTTCTTTATTTTTCCCCAATATCTTTGTTGATGGGCCATGATACCCTTCCTTTCACAGGTTTCTAATGCTCCAAGTGTCGATATTGTGGCACTGTTGCCAGATATTTTGAATGTAATTGCTTTAACTGGGATAAAAAAATAATAAAAAAAAAATCTATGATTGAGGTTCACCCCATGCCCAATTTGTGGATTTCATTGCTTGTTGCAATGGAGAAGGTGTTCTTGTAAAATAAGAGATGGCTTGGTGAAGGTTTGTTGTGTTTTGGGGTTTGTTTTTGTAGCAATGCGCAGCACGTTTCCTGCCAAAGTTGTGCACGTGCCTGTTTAATGATTAATTTCCCCAACTGATACCCTCTTAATGCCTGGTGGAGAGCATCACGTGAATTTTAGAGCGATTTCAGAGCTTAGTATCTCCAATGATTGCCTTTGTTACCTGCTTTGATCTTGTGTGGAATCAGCAAAGGAGATGCCAAGAAGAACATTTCTAACCACTGCAAGACCTGAGATGCAAAGTGTCTGAAGTGGGACTGAAATGCTGAGTGTGCAGGTCAGCTGTAGGAAGAAAAATGAGGCAAAACTCCTCCGTTATAGCCCATCAAGGACTCCTCTGCTGCTAGAAAAAAAAATACTGTGAGCAGACATCAAAGTTGCTGGTCCTAGGGAAGAAAAGTATTGAGTAAGTTGGGTTTTAGGAAGCACTTCCTCATGGAAAGGGTGATAGAACACTGGAATGGACTGCCCAGGGAGTCACCATCCCTGGGGGTGTTTAAGGAAAGATTGGATGTGGTGCTTAGTGCCACGGTCTGGCTGATGTCACGGTGTTGGGTTATAGGCTGGACTTGATGATCCTGGAGGTCTATTCCAGCCTCAGAAATTCTGTGTGAATTTCAAATGACATATCAGGAGATAATTACTTTTGATGTCACTAGTCCCATAATTTTTCTTTATCTTTCAAACCGAGATGCAGAACGGGTAAAATTGTACAAGCAGTTGCTTTTGTTTTTGTTGAAGAAACTTGGAAAAAAAAAAATAATTCTTGTTGTACAAGATAGGCTCTGGATTTCCAGATGCATTTATTTATAGTTGCTGCCTGTTTGCTTGACAGCGTGTTAATGGGCTTTTGTTAACTGATTGATTTATTGCATTCAAACCCATAAAAGGCAGATCTGTAAATATGGGTCAGTCGGTGTCGGGGTCTCATGAGCACAGGTTACAGTGATTCTTTAAAGTCATTGTTTTTCAATTTGGGAATGGTAATGGGTGTTTAAATATGCCCTCGTTCAACTTTTGGAGTATGAATCATTCTGAGGAGGTGTTGAAGTGGTTCAAAGTCAAAAGCAGAACTTGACTTTCTGCCTATGCACATATTTTTCTAAAACATCCATTCCAATGTTGCTGGAAATACTTTTCCTCTTTTTTTTTTTTTTTTTTTTTATTTCTCCTAGAGGATATTGCTGATATTAACTTGTTTTATTTAATTGATTTAATTTATATGGGGAGCCCAGAAAAAACTCTGGATGTTGGACATTGAGGGGATGGAGTATTTCCAAAGAAGGGCAATGGAGCTGGGGAAGGGGCTGGAGCACAAGTGTGATGAGGAGCAGCTGAGGGACCTGGGCTTGTTGAGCCTGGAGAGAAGGAGGCTGAGGGGAGACCTTCTGGCTCTGACAG
>JANHGN010022984.1:0-13486 GCA_024605025.1 Megaceryle maxima | reverse complement strand
CCCAGCATTGCTGGGGCTCCTCTGGCCCCGCTCCAGCAGGTCCCTGTCTCTGCTGTGCTGAGGACTCCAGAGCTGGAATGTGGTATCTTGCGTTGGACAGCACTGGGGCCAGACTGGTTTGAACATCTGTTTGTATTTGCTGCTCATTTACAGGTAGAACTTGAGCGAGCAAAGACACAGCTCAAGTCCATGCTCATGATGAACCTCGAGTCTCGGCCAGTTATCTTTGAAGATGTAGGAAGACAAGTGCTGGCGACAAACACGAGGAAGCTACCTCATGAACTCTGCACCCTGATCGGTGAGTAGACACTTTGCCTTGCCTTGACTGAACTGTGGGTACAGTTTGGTGGGGGGAGCAACTTAAACTGTGTGCTTGTAGCACAGATGAACTGTCTTAGAAAACCCAGGGGCATAAATACTGCAGACAGATTGACACCGATCATCTCAATCACTTGCAAGTGAGCACAGTGCTTATTTTTGTCAGAAGGAAGGAAAAAGCAGCAGCACGGTAGAGAAGGTCTAGAATTAGCGGTCGGTTTTCTCAGCATCATACTAAAGCTGCTCTGTGCTATTCAGAATGTGGTCATCCCAGCCTTACCTGTTGGGGTTTTTTTTGCCACAGGTCAGGTGAAATCCTCTGACATCAAGAGAGTCGTCACGAAGATGCTTCATAAAAAACCAGCTGTGGCCGCGCTGGGCGACCTGACGGATTTGCCCACTTACGAACACATCCAGGCAGCGCTGTCCAGTAAGGACGGGCGGCTCCCTCGGATGTACCGGCTCTTCCGATAAAGCACCGCCTCCTGCACGCGTCTTGACAGACTTGCTTCTTTCTTTAATGTGTTTTTGAGATGATAATATTGCTGCAAGCCCTTTCCCCCCTCCCATCTTTCCAGGCATCCTGTGCAAACGTGGAGCTGCACTACAGCTGAAAGAAGCTGCTTCAGAACATGGGGCTGGCAAAAGCTCGTTATGTTGGGCTCTGGCTGACTACTTTTGACCCTCGGGGTAGGTTACAAGAGAAGAGGGGTGTGTAAAGCCTTCTCCTGGCACTGGGGAGAACACAGCAAACCAAGATCCTCATCACTGCAACTGAAAGCTTGTATTCCAGAAGTCGCTGCTGTACACGTCACCACTTAATCATATCAGCAGTAGAGGTGGGGCTGTCACACTGGAGGCCCCACTTGTGGAATGTGGTGGCAAACCAAAGAGCTTGGCTTATGCATCTGAACTCAAAGAATATGTACAGCTGTTACCAAGATGAGCAAGGACTCAAACTCCATTAGGAAAATACTAGTTACTGTCCACGCCACGTTAGTAACAAGTTTCCTGCACTCCAGGTCTTGTTACAAGCACCAAGGATCCATCTCATGGGTGTCATTTACATCTGTAGTACAACTGCAAGTCACACCTCTGGAAATAACTTCATAGAGCTCAGAGGACAGTAGATCTGGGGCATAACTCAAGTTTCTGTGGGGTCCATCTACAGAGATCTCCAGCATAATGCTACTGGACAGTTACTCCAGAATGAAAGGGATCCTCCTCTTCAGGCTTTTCACTTGCCCGTGAACTAAGCTAAAACACAAAAGTTTTTTTTACTCCCGAGCCGACAGACAAACAGTTATTAAAGGAGTGGCTGCTGCTGTACCTTAAACTCGTACCTACTTTTTTGTCACTCAGATGAACTTAAGGCCTTGCAAAAAGACAATGTAGTTGTCAGTCTCCAGCAGAGATGTCACTCAGCTGGCAGTTGAGATAACAAACCAACAATATTTAGAAAGCTTATGATCTTGAAAGTGGCTGACCCCAAGTTAGAGACAGACACAAAGTGAACTGCCAGGCATTTGACATTGGGAAGAAATGGAAACCCAAGAGAGAAATAAACCATTTGATTTATCTAACCTATGGGCCTAAAACTGTAGACACTTGATCAGCTCTGCGCATTGTAAGGAGCAAGCAAACTGGGAGCAGAACACTGAGGCAGCTACTCCCTGCTTTACCCCCCACCTTTCCTCCTGCAACGAGGAGGAAACATGTTGCATTGCTTCTTGTGGAACCCCCAGTAGGGAAGAGTCCTGTCCAGGTGTCGTGTACGTTTATAAGAAAATAAAGAGACCTCTGAATGACCAGAACTAGGAGTAAGAGTTCTGAAATTCATCAATTAAGGGCTGGGTTTCTTACCAGGGGGTGAAATGTGCTTTCTTTGTTCAGTGTAAATGACCCCAAATAAACCTCTGCTCCCTTTCCATCTGGAGACAAACAGCTCAGGTCATCCCAACAGTTAACATTCATCACACAAAGAACTCCAGTTCTGACAACTCCACAACGAAAGCTGCTTCTCATTTAAGGTATTGCATTAATTTATTCCTTTAAAAAGAAAGGAAATCCAAATACCTGATGGCTACAGACAGGTCAGTGCCAGAAATGTTCGTACCGCAGAACAGAAGCTCTGTCTTGGACAGGTTGCATAGTTAGCAGCACTTCTTCCAAGTTGTTTGCACGGTGTTTTGTGTACTAAGGTGATTAATGATCCAGCCAATCTGTGCCCATGAAGAGTTTTTAAGTATTAGCTGTACTTAACATTTACCAGTGCCATACTGGTCCATATAATACATTTAGCCTTAAGACAACACTACTTCAAAAATAGCAAGTTATTCACAGTCACTGAATTAAAAAAAAAAAAAAACAAAAAAACCAAATGGAATTAACTGTAAATGGAGGTAATGGAACCAACTTGCCACAGTTTCTCTGCGTATTTCCCTCGGACTCGCTCGCCATCATCATCAGTTGGTGAAGGGTTAACAGCAGCTGGACAGAGACCGTTATTTTCAACACGAGTGTCCTGCTGCTGAAGGCAGGGTGGGTTTTATCACCCCTGGAGAGGGCAAGCGAGGTAAGGAAGGGATTGTTTCAAAGTCTCAACAGCCAAATAATGTGCTGTGAGAGATTGATATTTACCCCCTTGGTAACAGAAGGCCTAGAGAATCATGATTGAAAGGCAAATTTTCTACGCTTCAAACGTACAGCGGTACATTCGCACAGACCTTGCTGTAGATGACCAAAAAAGCCCAACAGGGGAGCACCATCCTCACACAGAACTGTCCGAGTCCCCTGACTGGTCCCAGTTACACATTTGACAGAATACCATACACTTGGCTACAGATAAGGAGAAAAAAACCAAACCCAACCACACGACATAGGTAAACTAACCAGACCCAATCCGACAGACGCACAAAAAACATCACCTTTCTGCAGGCTTTTCTTAGGTCCCCAGTCACACCAGTTCCAGAAGCTGTGCCCCCTGTGCAGAGTCATCTTTAGAACCGAGGCTGCACCCGGCTGCTTCCAAAGATAGTGCAGTTAAAAATAAACCAATTACACCTGTTGGGCTGCATGTCCTAAATAACCGACTCCCTTTTCTTCAGCGAAAGCACTTGAGCTACATGGATTAGCTCATGCAGATGAATCCAGGATGAGGTTTAAGACATTCTTCACAAGCCACAGCAACTGCCAGAGGTACTTAAGCAGACAATTCCCTGCAGAGTTTGCCGTGGCCTGAAATCCTCTTTCCGGGCACCTCTAACACAAGCCTTGCAGAGTTCTCAGCTCAGGAAATGCTACAGATGCTGCTGGATTTTTGGTCCTTTTGCTCTTGGCGTTTTTGGAGTTCCCTTGTGATCCGCCTCTTTATTCCAATTAAATACAGTTCTCGGTCAAACTGCCCTGCAGCAAGGGGAATGCTACAAGATAAACACAAACAATTAGATCAGGGCACAAATGCATTCTTTGTGTTTGCCCAACTTTTCCCAACCAGGGCCAGAAACCCAATTTTCACTTCCTGAAGGCGTTCAGCTACGGCAGTGGAAGAAAACGGGTAAAACAAAGCTGTTCTTCCACAGCAACAAGTTAAGGTTTTTCACAATCCATTCCAATGAAGAAAATGTTGGTTGTAAAAGGCAAATATACTTTAAATTTAAGCATGGTCTTGCCTGCATTGACAAGGGGCACACGTGGAGGACGTTCTTTATGATGGTAATCCAAAAACCATTCATCTGAAAAGCTAAACTAACGTGGTGTATTCACTGACACGGTTCGTGCACAAGAGCTCTTCCCCTGGTTCTTGAGGCCAGAGGACACCCCAGCAGCCCAATTTCACAGACCCTGTAAGACTTCTATTTAATGAGTATTTAATACCCAGAAACAAACTAAAATCTCAATTGTAATTGCCTCACTGAGCAAGTGATTTTTCTAGATACGGGTCTGGAAATCCCTGAGTATGTTACTCATGGAGAAGAGACTTAAGAAGTTTCTGTGACTTCACCGAGTTTTGGAAGGAGTTTTACCAGCAGGACAGCCCATGGAGGGGGCACTGAGAAGCTGGAGGAGCTAAGACTACTTCACTGAGCCACCACTGGGGAAGGAAAACGGCATTTGATCCCAAAGAGGGAAACTGGGAACTGGGAAAGGGGAAGCTGTCCGTGCTGACAGGAAAACCAGATTGCTGCATCTCAGACAAAACAGTCTGTTATCTCCCTCAGGAGGATTAAAGGACTTGGCACCAGGGATTTCAGATGTCAGTGCAAGGTTTAAGTGCTCTGACTGTTCTGAACAGCAAGAGCATATATTGGGTAAAGAACTAAGCAGGCTGCAGAGGGCTACACGGGGAAAATCTAATTCAGGGACTCTCCAGAGAGGAAAAATTCTGAACAGGAGCATCTGGAGTCCTGTGCAATCCCACAAAGTGGCACAAGGAGGTACTAACTTGTCTCTGCCAGGCCTCACTTTCACACGAAACAAGGCAAATACAGGCCGATGGTCGGAAGTTTTGATCACAGGACAAGACGAGTACTTGACAGCGTGGATGTCATCTTTGTACCGACTGCGGTATACAACTCGATCCTGGGAGGCAGAGAGAGAGGGGAGACCGACGGTAACTCCCTTTGCACACTCACCCTAGAAAGAAGCACTGCTTCACAAGAGACAAATCCCTTCATTATCCCACTCAGGGGAATGAAGGGTCTCGGACAGGGCTACTCATGAAGAACGTGGGTCTGATCCCAGCAGCCGTTCTGTGCCCAGCTCTGAGCACAGGGGAAAATGCACTGTACAGGAGTAAGGCAGGGAAAATAAGCTTAGAAGCCTGTGCCAAACTCTCCCTGTGCTCAGAGATTCAACAATCCTTTCTTCCAGACCTGTTCCACACACACTGTTGTCCTTAAGCAGCAAATCTCAGCACTACTGTATCTCACGCAGACCAACCATGGCAAAGCAGCGAGAATCCCCTGCTGCGAGGCTGAGCGTGCTGCTCTGAAATCCTCCCTTACCGTGTAGGAAGGTGTCCTTTGTTTGGAAGTGGTGTCATAGCTGTCCTTTCCTATGTCAAACTTGTAGGAAGGACGGAAATGAATGTCAGCCTCTTGGAATCCTTTGAAAATAGACCCTGTAAGGGAAGGAGAGAACAGCATGGGCAACAAATTCCTCCTTCCTAAGTACCCGGCACGCTTTCTGCATTTATTCAACGCTGCTTAACTCATGCTGGCTGGAAACCACAGCCACGTACACACACACTAGAAAAAAACTGGGCTTGGGCTCCAGGAAGGGAGAGAGCTCAAGTTCTTACACAGCAAGGATAAAAATCAGCCACTGGCTATTTAAACGAAGAACACTTGGCCTTGCACTTCCTCATCCACCCCAAGCTCCTGCTTCTTTGCAAATGCCTGTTAGCAAATCCAAATGTCCTAGACACTGACAGAATGATGTGTAGTTTATAGAGAAGTCAGATGAAACAGAGCAATGAGACGCTACAGCAGAAGTCCCTTGTACAGACTGCCACTGGATCTGACAACTGATGGATTCCTTTTTAAGGGAACTTAACAAGAGGAAGCAGGAAAGGTCTCTAGGAAATGGGGATTTGGTTGTCATTAGTTGTGTGTAAATATCTCTGTTCCTGAAGACCAGGGAGAAAACCAGCCTGCTCACTCACCCCTGCTCATCTCACTGGTAAGCTGGTCATATGCCAGTAGCTTGGACACGTCTGTTTCTGGGTTCTGGTTCAAGATGGAATCCACGGTCTCACGATCCTTATTGAGTCGGAAGTTGAAGTCACCAAACCAGAATACTTCATCAAACCGCGTTGTGACATCACCTGCAAAGCCAAGCCAGAAGCGTCACTATCGAGGTAAACATCCTGAAAAGCAAAAAACAAAATAAATCCAAAACTTTTCTTCCCTGAATCTGCTTTTGACTTGAGGAAAACTGAAGTATAGGATTGAGCTACATGCTCAGTCAAATGAAAGTCAGTTCATGCTTTCAAAGTGAGAACTGGATGACGCACAGCTTACTGAGAGTGCTGCTAGGCATGTGCAAGGAACAGACATATACTCTTTCCTTTTACTACTGAGATAAAATACCCGAGCGTGTTTTCTGCCTGTGACCATCCCAGAATGTAGTAATTAAAAAAAAAGTAGAAAATAGAATAGAAATTAAAAAAAAAAGTAATAAAAATCATAGAAACAATACACTTATCTGTGAACATGCAAATTGAACTAATGTCCCTTCTCTTTATTTTTTAAATAATTCCTATTTGTTTTAAGAAACACTTTAAAAGTGAAAGACATCCCTAAGATTGATACAGATTACACCAAAATTATCTCATTGCTGTTCTGAGAAAAGTAACATCCCACGAAAATTCCTTTTGTTTCCTCTCTCCCCCTCCATTTCAACCTTTTGTCTCAAGTTCCCCCCAAATTCTGCCCCACCCCCCAAAAAATAAAATCATCATGAGAATAATAATAATCATCCTCAGACAAAAAGCCCATGGTCTCTTTTTATCCCATCTCAAATCAGCACTCTCATTTTCCCTTCCTGAGTGGAGGCCAAGACACAACGCACAAGCTCCTTCCCCCGGGGCTCCCACCCAGCACAGCTTCACACTTACTAGAGCAGGATCGATACGGGTTCGTGTCTGGAACGTTCTTGGGAAGTGTAAGGGCCTGGATGGTTTTATTGTAGTCCAGTTTCCTTTCATTCACTTTACTGTCCCCAGCTGAAAGACAGAGATCCCATTACTGTCAGTGATGCTTTTTTTTTCATTCAATTACCATTCTGGGTCATAACAGGAGGTTCCAAAGGACATCAGAGATTTTCCCCCTGTGAGATGTAACACTGACCCAGTGCACACACGCTGAAAAACAGCGACAGAAAGTGGGGAAAAAGGGATACGATCCTGCAGAGTACATTTCTGGTTTTCTAAACACAGTTCTTTTCTAAGATTGCTACCAAAACCAGAAATCCTCCTTCCTTATTCTTCTCAGCTCAACAATCCTGAGCTTGGACTTCAGTCTGTCCTACTCCTCTATCCCCCTACAGCTTTTTAACCTTTGTCAAGCCACCCGCCTCCTCCCTCGACCAGGACACTGCTAACAAAGCTGTAAATGTCTCACATGTGAAGTGGGAGGTGATGAAGAGAAAGGAGGTCCCAAAAAATGTGAAGCAGATCCCCAGAGCGCCTTTGGTTTTGATCTGAGATACTATTCGAGTTGTCACCGTGGCATACTCCACCTCTAGAAGAAGAAAAAGAAGCTGCTTGTACTGAAAAGCCTCTAGAGACAGTGAGCAGGAAAGTGACAGAATCATTTAGGTTGGAAAAGACCTTTAAGATGATCGAGTCCAACCATTAAACCCTACTCTACCAAGTCCACCATATCCCAAGCACCACATTTTTTAAACACATCCAGGGATGGTGACTCAACCACCTCCCTGGGCAAGGTCAGCCCTGGAGAAAAGGGCAGTCCCTTCACCTCCCCACTTTCCAGCTCTTACTGGACCACGCACCTGAGCAGAACCAGATAAGGT
Source organism: Megaceryle maxima (assembly GCA_024605025.1). NCBI lineage: Eukaryota > Metazoa > Chordata > Aves > Coraciiformes > Cerylidae > Megaceryle > Megaceryle maxima. The sequence continues at coordinate 5,632 of JANHGN010022984.1, read as the reverse complement.
CCCTCCGGATGAAGACCGACATGTAGAGCACCCCATGTGCAGCGGAGTAGAGCATGACGTAGTGGGGGCCCAGCGTCTCTTGCAGGCGGATCTCCCACTCTCTTCTGCAGGAAAGAACAACAGCTGGATCACAAGGACAGTACAAGAGACAATCAACCAGGAAAGGAGATCAGCATTGTGAAATCAGATGAGCCCCGTGATAAGGAACGTCAAGTCAGCGTAAGCAAAACCCTGGCTGCCGCAGCGGTGCTGCAGGGAAGGCTGGGCAGTTGGACGCATCACTCCACGCAGCAGGCTCTGCATGGTGGGGAGGGATTGTTACTGTCACCGCCCCGAGCAGCTTGCAAAGCTGAGAAAAGAGAGTCCCCTTGGGAACCCTAAAGAAGCAGAGTCTGACATGGCCAGAGGAGAGCCACACACAAAAAAAAAAAATAGTCAGAAGGCTGGAACCCCTCTGCTGGGAGGCCAGGCTGGAGAGCTGGGGGTGTTCAGCCCAGAGAAGAGAAGGTTCAAGGGAGACCTTCTGGGGGCCTTTCAGGACTCCAAGGGGACTGTCAGAAAGATGAGGAAAATAACCTTCGCAGGGCCTGTTGTGACAGGACAAGGGGAGACCCCGGCCCAGGCTGCCCAGAGAGGTGGTCGCTGCCCCATCTCTGGCACCATTCCAGGTGAGGTTGGCCAGGGCTCTGAGCACCCTGCTCTGGTTGCAGATGTCCCTGTTCCCTGCAGGGGGGTTGGACCAGATGAGTTTGAAAGGTCCCTTCCCACCCAAACCATTCCATGATTCTATGAGGCTCCAGCCTGCTCTCCAGGGGCTGGTCAGTCTCAGACAGACTAAAACTTCACAGCAATGTGCTGCTGATGAGCACGGGGCTGCTGATGCCAACAGCCAGGCTGTGAGCCCAGCTGAGAGATGGCAAGATGCTCCCAGCCAGCTCTGACCTGGAGCAAGATGCCCCCAGACCTCAGACAGTAGTTTTGCTGTTAGCTGCCTTGACAACAGGACCAAGTTCTATATTTACAGGTTTTTGTGACATTTTCCTCTAAAGCCCATTTCCCCTGCTGCTCACACAACGGAATTCAGAGTCATATTAAATGGGCTGTTTACTGAAAATATTAACAATACAATGAAGACTATTTCCAGACTAATTAAAACTGAAGTAATTAGTTAACAATAAGAGAGGATGGTTCATTACATTGTTTTTGCTACCTGTCTGGACAGCCTTCTTGAACCCCAATGACATACATGTCCTGGGCATAGTCGGGATCTGTTGGCAATAAGAAGTCATCCAGATTCACTGGAAGTTCCTATTATATATATATAAAAAAAAAAAAAAAGAGATCAATTAGCAATATTAGTTATGCAAGAATTTACTAGAAAAGTACTAGAAAGATCACAGCTAAACTACAAAGTCCCACAGCAGACACCAACAATTCAGGCTTCAAAAAACAGGTTAAAATTCTCCTTCCCATGGCAGAGTCCAGCTGCTGCCGCTCCAGCTGTAACCAGGGTTCCACAGTTCAGCCATGGGGGCCAGTAACGTGATGTTCCTCACTTCCTGGCTATTTACTGAACACCCCAGGGGTTGCTCCTGTCCTACCAAGCACAACTTCTCAGTGGGATCTTGTCACCTGGTATGATCAGTGTGGAATTCCTAGGCTAGGTAGAGGGGTGGGCAGGAGGCCGTGTCCTTCAGCAGAAATGTTCTTGTCATCAGCACTAACTCACCAGTCACCTTCGTGTGACCCAAACTGCAATGGAGCATAAAGGAGCTGCCACACAAAGCCAGAGCAGCACCTGCAAGCTCTGCAAGCTCCCTGCTTTCATAACTAGTGTCTGAGGAGCCTCGTTACAATGACTCTCTCCCTAAGGTGAGCACACATAACCAACAGGGCTTGGTAATTTGAGCAAGAACAACTCAGGTTGACAAGGAACATAGTCAGGAACAGACAAACCAACACCACAGTCTCTGCAGTGAAGCTGGTGTAACTTTACCACTGCCAACAGACCCATGGAGATTTGTGTGCACTTACCTTCTGACCCTGCATGTTCCAGGTGGCTACAAAAATCCCAATATTGCGATCAGGGAAATATCTGCTAAGCTCTTCCGCTCCCAGTAAGGCACCGCTCGCCAGAAGGCTGCCTTCCAAATAGCTTCTGTGAACAGAAGACCCATAAAAGAGCTTCTAAGGAAACAGTGTGACATGTAGAGTAATGATTTGTGATGCTTGAATCTCGAGTTAATAGAGAACACACCTTAGGGTCAAGAAAATGGCGTTTAGAGTTTATTCATTGTTCTGCTTGTCTAAAATTCCTTATAAAATTCCAACCCTTAGAGAGTGTTCGTGGATTGTATGTGAGAAAACAAAACTATTGTCATAAACCAGCCTTTTCAAAGCCAGGCCACATGTCTGATGGTGAGACTGATGCTGCACAGCTTCTGTGATAAGAAGACTGAAGCCTTCCAAAGTCTTCAGTCCCTCTAGTGCTTATCCCAGACCCAATATTAAGAGATTGGTTTGCATCTGAGTACCCTGAACAGCTCAGTTTACTTAAAACATGAACACAGCTCTGCCATTCTCAGTATTCTGGCACTTGCTCCTAATCAGGAATACAAACTCACACTCTTCCTTCAATTCAGCTCATCAAGTTAGCTTCCAAATAAACAATTCATTGTGTCTGAGGTCTAAAAGAACATCAGCTTGCCAAGGACCTGCCTCTCCAAAGAACGCGCCGCTCACGAAAGTGAGAGGGATCAGCAAAAGGGCTGCAGGTTGAATAAGCACTTTCAGTCTTGCATAAGCTCTGCAAAGAATGACGACGGCGTGATGTCAGGGAACACTGTGCAACTCACCAGTCTGCCCAGCTGCCCACCGGCCTCCCAACAGCTTTGCAGAGGGAACCGAAAGAAAACCCCTCATAGTGCAGAGTAATGATCAATCCTTGGGGCTTTTTGTACCAGAGAGTTTCAAGCTAAAATATTTGGGGGTTTTACCTGCCATTTAACATTTTGGTTCGAGCCGAATGTACTTTTAGATGTAAATAAAACCCAAAAGGTAGTTTTTCCCAACTGTGAGCACGCACAGCTACTGATTCTTCATTTTCCAACCAGATTCCTTAACTACTACAAGCCATCTGTCAGCAAATCACACCTTTATACCCAGCTGAAAGGAGCAAATACAGAGCGTTTGTACTAATCTCTTCATCTTCAGACTGTTCCCAGTATCCACAGCAGGTTAAACAACACAAAGCAACTTTTAGGCTTTCCTGAGAGGTCAGAAGGTCCCTGCCTCTGCCCAGAGGGGTCGCTCAGGGCAGCTGGCTCCCTGCTAACACACCCCCAATCCCAAGAAACTGGGGGACATACCTGCTTCGGACATCCTTGGAGCGAATAGGGGTGAGCAGGCTGAACGTAGACTTCATGGAGTCTGTGGAGCAATTGTCATAGACCATCCCATTGCCGTGCAGCCTGGTGTCGCTCAGGCTGCTGCTTACCCTCCCAAACTTGGGCTGAGAATGATGTCGATAATCCGCACGATCCAAGTCAATCCTATTAGCTGTCCTCAGCGTGTGAGAGGCCACATTGAGCTCCACGGGTGGCAGAGGTCGAGCCGGCATTACTTGGGACAGCCGGGGTTTGCCGCCAGCAAATGCTTTCCCCCGCAGAAGCCCACCAAAGGCACTGGAGATCTCAGAGGCTCGTTTCCCCAAGTCAGAGGTGCCTCCTCTGCTCTTCCCCACGGCACTGGCTTCCGAGGCGTCCGGTGAACTGTGCAAGGAATTCTGCTGGCAGCACTGGTGGCAGGGGCTCACCCTACCCCTGATGGGAGGGCTGAGGGACGCTTCCTGCAGAGAACCGTTTGAGGAACTTGTCTCATTGGGATCAGTCAGACTTTCCTGACTCGTTCTAAACCTCCTCCACTTCCTCCAGCTTTTCTCATCCAGGGATGCAGCACGTTCCAGACGGGGCTTCCGAGGAGGCCTTGGAGTGATGGATTTAATTTTCATATTAGCTTTGAGTTCAGCCGGTAGAAGCTTTAAGGTTTCATTTAGAGAGGTGCCTACACTTGGAGGATCCTCAAAGGTAAGCACCCCATTGTCACCAGACTCCTTCTTTGCTGCTTTCCCAGCTTTTTTAGCGTGCAGGTCCTGCACTGCTCCACCTTCCATGCTCCGAGTAACACATGCCCCTGAGTGCTGTGGAAATCCATTTGGAGTACTCATTTCTTCCCCAGGTACCAACTATGGGCACTGCTCCCTAGGGAGAGTTCCTCACAGCACGGCTTCCTGCCCTTGCTTACATTGCAAGTTCACCTTGGAAAGATGTGGAAACTGAAGACAGCTCAAGTCTTTAGCTGAGAACGAAGGGCAGGAGTACATGTAGGCAGATGCATTGTCTGCAAGGTTTCCAGAGAGAGGATACCTGGACTTCCCCAAGAGAAACACATGAGAATGAAAAGTCATTGAGCTGCAAACTTTGCTCCTTAATCAGAAAGCAAGGTCCCTGCAGGACCTCCCTCTAGAACAATTCACGCCTTTACGTGACCTCGTTAGAAAACCAGAGTTATTTTTCTTGTGGGTGCTTTTTCAGGAGCAGAGAGCACTGAACTGACTTCCTCCCTGCCATGGGCATTGCGGCTGCGTAGACACCTTCGGGACAAGGCTGTGATTACTGTTAGTGTGAGAGGAAATTAAAATTATGCATCAATCACAAAAATCACTGCTTGTTCTCCTCTGTACCAGTACAACCAGCCTCTAGCTGCCCGCAGCACTCGGTGCCAGAGGACAGGAAATTTCCAGCGATCTCAGCTTCCACCTCGATCTCTCACCGGGGAGATCGCTGACATCTTCTCTTGCTTTACCCCAACCCTCGGCAATCCGCTGAAACTGGGGAAACATCTGAGGGGCAGTTTTAGGGATAGGGGACCGGGGTTCAAGGCAGACCCCTACCCGTGGGGGGAGCCTCTCGGTATTCTGCAGTTACCGCAAACCAAACCCCGCACCCGCAGCGGCACGCGCTGGAGCTCCACCCTGGAAATGCGAAATCCCATTCAAGCACCCCCCGGGAGGCCGTTTCAGTCCCCGAGGGGCACCCGCCCGCGTCCTCCGCTGCCCGGGCAGGAGGAACGGCTTCAGCCGGCTCCTCGCTTTCTCACGACCCGCCTCATCACGGAGACCGCGGCCCCGACACGAGAGGAGGGACGGGACCCGCCCAAGGCCGCGGTCACCCGCAGAAGCAGGCCCCAGAGACAACCCCGGCCCGCCCCCCTGCAGAACCGGCACTGACCTCCCGGTCCGCGGGGCCCGGCTCTGCTGCGCTGGCCTCGGCGGCACTTCACCCGCCGCTGCGGGCGGGACGCGGCTCGGGAACCTTACCAGCTCCACTGCCTCGCCTTTCCCCACGGGGCCTCCTCGGAAGCAGGGCTGGCAGCCGCCCCAGGCCCGGCCCGGCGGGCGGTGGAGGCCGCCCCCGCCCCGCTGCTCGCCCCGGCCCGGCCCTCCCCGTAGCAACGGCGGCAGGAGACGCTGGGCGCTCCCCGCGGGCGGTAGGTAGCAAGCACCCCCTGGCGGCTCGGAGGACCGCGCCGCCAGCCCCCAGCCCTGCAGGGGTGTCGATAAATAGAGTAATTA
>JANHGN010022983.1:40460-69968 GCA_024605025.1 Megaceryle maxima | reverse complement strand
GCTGTGAGATGACTGCACTACATTTCACTTATTAAGCTTTTCAATTTTAAGTCATCAGATTTTGCCTGTACTTATGTATAGGAAGAGGAAGCTGACAGCTTCCCATCTATTGTTTCAAAAACGTTTTCATGTTGCACATGTTAGTGTGTAATGATCTCTGGTCACAGCAGACCTATAGTTCAAGTGTACTTACTATGGCTAGCTCCAGTTCAAAATCTAAAGCACTGGATCTAGATGAGGTATAGTGTTATTATAGGATACATTAAGAGTGCAGTGTCAAGGCATTTTCTTTATTCAACTGACATAAAAATCCAGAAATAAACTGAATAATAGTTTTAATCTGAACAAATCTTTAGTGGCTTTAATTTACTCCAGGCCTTTTTAGGTTTATATTTTCCAATGTGTTGGTTTTTGTTATAAGCATTTTCCCTATTTGAAACAATTATTTTTTTTTCACCATTTTCTGTATTTTTACCACTTAGTCTATAATTCTAGATCACAACTAGCTTTATCTTCTCTAAATGTTTTTTAACTCTCAGGTTTTGACAGAACAGTAAGAAAACAGTGTTCATGCCCCATTTGTGTTTTCTGTAAATACTGCAGGTAAAAAAAAAAATGCACAGGATTACTTCAGAGTATCATGTAAAAAAATAAATAGGAAGAAATCCCTTTTCTTGATCTTGGGCTTTTCCCACGGGAAAAAAACAAACCAAAAAAACCCAAACAAATAGCTTATAAGAAAAATAGTCAATATACGTGGTAATTAGTTAGTAATTGATTCTCTTTTTTGCCTCCTTGCTTTTAAAATATCAATCTATAGCCTTACTTGTTACAAGGATGGGATTATTAGTGGAACTGTTACCTAAACTTTGCATCTAGTGGTAATTTCTCAGTATTACTTGCAAGCAAAATGCCTACTACCTTTTTTTTTTTTTTTTTTTTTTTTTTTCCCCAGAGTAATCCTAATATCCTGGTTTTGCTGGGATAGAATTGTAGGCCAGCCATGGTCTGTAGGCCATTAGCAGTCTCGAGTCCGACAGCAACTTAAAAGGGAGCAAAAGCAGAGCTACAGGTATATCCCAAACCATAAATGTCACACTCATTATAAAGGGCGAAATCTGCTGAGGGTGGGGTTTTTTTTTCCCCTCTTCTTCTTCTGTCTTGGTGCTTCTGCATCATTCTGCTCCTGATCATCTGCTTTCCCATTTTATGTGTCTACTGTACATTCACTGGGCTGCATATAACCTGATATACTTTATATTGGCATTAGAACTAACAATGATTTTACTGTTTCATTAAGTCTGGTTTTGTTTCAAACCATGGTTTTCCTGATCCCCTTCTTAGTTGGGGAGGGGTCACTGGGTGATAGAGCAACTGCTGTAGTTTAGCCTGAGGTAACAATCTGAATGTAGACAGTATCATACAGAACTTCTTGGGTTCATGCTTCTGTTTTTTCACAATACTTTACATGCCAGGACACAGCCACTCTGTGTATAGAAGGCTGTTATGTTGTTATAATACTAAGTTCTAATATTGCTATTAAATACTATGTCTCAGTTATCAAATGAATGTTTAATATTATTCATATGTGCTACATTACCATTTTTAACAATATAGTACATCTTTTTGATTTAGAGTCAAATCAGAATATTTATTGTGGCTATAAACAGAGTGTTCAAGGTCTCAGTAAAAGCTACTACAGTTTTAGACTTTTTCTGTTCTCTCTAGTATTTTGTACACCAACACTGTGTACTATCTGAATCTGTCAGTATGACTTGGGAAGTGTGTTCTGTCATTGCCTGCAGTTCTGCAGAAGGAAACAGAAAAGATGTTACTTCATAAGGTGGCATTCTTTTCCCCTGTAAGGCTACTGGGGGATTCTGTGGTCTGCTCCCTACATCTTCCTGCAGACCAATGACTGAATTGCACAGCTTATCGTGCTGTAGTATGTTCCCCAAATTGTTTATAAAATATCTTTTGATTGTTCCTATCTCACAGCAGAATTTTATTTCAAGCATAACTAAACAGCTCAATATAATCTCCTTTTGTTTACTACTGCTTTTGTTTACTCCATGGGCTCCCTTGACCATAATCAGTGCTAGAGACATTTCTGGTTTGCTTTTCTACATATTCACAGTTTTTCCACAGAAACTAAATACCTTACTGTGGCCATTCCCTAGCAAACCCCTCACACATGTTCCTCACCCTGGGAGTGGTGAGGACAGCACTGGTTATGTAGTGGTCAGCTGCTTTACATGGTAACTTTCCTCATTGGTTTATCTTGTCTACAAAGAAAGCTGTATCATAGGCAAATAGTGTTTATAATTTCTGTAAGTGATATGAAAGCTTGGTAAGAAATCTACAGTACAGATAGTTCAAAGTTATCAATGGAACAGTTTTAGATGTATTTCACTGTAGCCCATTCTCCCAACAAGTAAGTATCTGAGTGGAATTAAAGTTCATTTTAATGGAAATACAATTCTAAGGCATTTGTAGATGTTAATAAAGTGCTTCCAGGCATAAGGAAGAAATAGGCCTGATTAAAGCTAAATATCATGTTAAGGAATCTTTGTTTGGGTTGTTCAGCGGACGAATGAGGTGAAAACTCATGGAATTTGCACCCACAGTAATTGCCTGTCCAGCGTATGAATAATGTTGCTTGAAAGAGATTGATTTTTTTTTTCACACCGTTCTTGTCCTTGGGTGTAGCACATATCATTTCGTGGTGGTATATAAGCTATATGGAGGGATTACCATCACAAGGTTTTTTCACAGCTATGCAAACTCCATTAAAGGCCATTTTTGTGGAGAATAGTGAGACATATTTTAAAAGTGTGTCCTTTTACGTGAACTAACAGTGGGACTATTTAAACAGCTTCTTTAAAGGGAGGTCAACTAGTTATATAATGCAATTATTTAGTAGGTAAACTAATTCTATTTTATTATATAATTTCTTCATAATATTTAAAGGATTTACTTAGTTAAATATCTTGAAAGGCAGGTATTGCAACTTTGGGGAATGAGAAAAATAACCCTGAGAAGGAATGTATTTGGTGTACTCCCTGTACTGGTTTTGGTTCACTTAATCATTGTGTTTAACTCATAAGAATCTTCAATAAATGTCACTGGAATAAAGTTTGTGTCATTTTTCTGATGGAGAAACTTTGCTTTGAAGTCTAAGATGCTTCCTTGTCATCTAGCACAGTTCTAGTAAGATGGTATTTGCATGAGGCTTACACAAAACAAATCTTTTGCTTTACATTTTTGGGTTGTTCTGAATTTTTCTTCCCTTTGTGTTTGCTAATTCCTTAAATACTGCTTACAATGAATATACTCGTGAAAAGCAAAATCCTGGAACATGTAATCTAAACTCTTTGCTTTCATTACTCTCACTTTTACTGCTCACTGAAAGTGATCTGACTGATGAGATGTGATAGTTTATACTGCAACAACTGGCAAGGATTTTTATCCTTTCCCATCTACTACATTGACTTTGGGAAGAATACTGTCCGCAGTCAGGCTGCCACAATTCACAGTTGTATGTTTTAAGATCAGCTGAAATTGTGGTAGAAAAGCAAGGTGTATAGGCTGGGGTCAAGGCAAGCTTTTCAGCCAGATCAGTGTCTATCATCACCCATTTCTGCATCAGGACCCTGTGGCATTGTGTTAGCTATTGAATCTTCGGTGATGGGAGTATGAATACAAAGCTGCCAGAACAAAACACTCTCCTGCAAATACCTCTCTGGAGGAACATGAGCACAAGCATGTGACATATGCTTATTCCATTGCTTAATGCATTATAGAAAGGTGACACAGTGCTGCAGTGATAAAGATGCTAGTTTCTTGTGTAGAAGAATATAGGTTCAATTTGCAAGAATGATTACTGTCCAGTTCTTTTTAAACCCTATTTTTCTGACTATCTTACAATTTCAGAATAGAAATGGTACAAAAATCCATGGATTAAATCGTCCAGGGAGAAGAGAGCAGGAAGAAAGAGTTAAAGTCCCGAGGAGAGGGCTCTGTAATCTGCATGGACAGCTGAAGAGAGGTGAGACTATGCAAAAAAGTATCTGAAAGAAAATCAGGAGCAGTAAGAGGAAGCTGAGAGAGAGCAATGAGAATGTAGTCAGCTGCTAGAGTTGTCTAATGGTACAAGAAAGGTCAGGGTTTCCCAATTTGGTTAGAAGGTCATTCTAGAGTTCACCGAGGGTGGTTTTGCTGCAGACTAAGAAAGAAGTGGAGCTGATGTGGAGCTCCATTGCCACTTTCTCTGCTGGAGCTTGGAGTTCTGTGGTCTAAATAATGCTTATTCCTTGGGGGAATTTGTCTCTTTAAAGCCTCCAAGGACTTGTGATCCTCCCATCCTCTTCTTAATGAAATAGTTTTCGTAACCTGAGGGCATTGGAAGTATACGTGTGTAGGGGACTCTTTATGTGCAGGTAATAGTTCAGTTAGTTCTAAACTCCTGTGAAATTCTTGCTTTACTTCACCTGATCTTTGTATAGTTCTACTAATGGAAAGTTAGTATTTAGAAGTTGTTTCAAATTTTATTTGAACTGTGGTTTCACTTTAAAAAGTTAGCAATGCTGTAAAAACGTTTTTGTTTCTGTCTGTAACCTTTTCCTGTCTCCTGGTGCTCCCCTTTGTGCACAGCAAACATTCATGTGACTGTTGTTAAGTGGATTACAAAAGGGATCTGGTTTTAAAATTACCTTATTTTAAAAGGGTTGGTTTTACCCTAGCTCAGTTCATTGATCTTGCCTATCATGTGATCTCAGAAACTTCTGCACTGATCTAAGATGGGAGAGAGGTAAGAAGGCACGGTGTAAAACCCTTTCACCACTTAGCTGTCTCCATCAGGAATCCAGCTCCCTGCCGTGGCCCAGCTGCATCATCTTAGCTCAGGCAGCTGAGGAAATTGCTAAATTTTGAGGAACAGCTCTGAGAAGGCCTGTAAAACAGAGCCATTTGAGGTGAGGAAGCAAAATTACAGGCTGAGGTAGGCTTTTTCGTAGTTTAAGGATTAAAAAGGTAAAATAGTGACACAGAAACATGAAATCCTAACTGAAAAGACTCAAGACTTGACGAAGAGTAGCCCTGGAGCAATAATAGTAAGGCTGTATTTTTCCAGTCAGGGAAAGCTAAAATTTTTGCCTCCCAGGATTTTGCTCGTTTGGTCAGGATGGATTCTTTGGGTGCTTTATTAGCTTGATGAGTGTATTACTGTTAATGATGAAACTTGTGAAATCCGAGATATGCTTTTGTGCTAACTTCTATGTTACTGGTTTGTATTTTTAAACTGCATATATATCTTGTCTGTGCACCTTCTGTTCATGGCTGAAGGTGCCTAAAAAAAGTGACGTAAGAGGGATGGGAGTATAATCTAGTAGTTCTAGGGGCTTGTACTATGTAATTATAGAAAGGGATGTGTTTTGATTTGCTTATATGGGAAGTGTCAAGATAAAGTACTTCCAGTTTCACAACAACATAAGAGCTTTCCTGGACTTGTATTTTTTTAGACAAATAAGTTTATATAGTGGTAAATATTTTTCTTTATTTCTGGTCCTTTATGCATTTTAATGTAGTATTTTAACTCGGGTCATCCTGTGAGCTTAAAATGATGGTTGCATTTTTGTTATTTATTTTCTTTACCTCCTTAAATGAACAGAATGTAGCTGGAAAACAACTTTTCAAGAAAGCTTTTAAGTAATTCGTAAAACAGTAGAGTCTTAGTATGACTCAATTTTCTCTTTCTATCCTTTGTGCTTTACTAATTTAATCTTGTATAATTTTACTATTCATGGTTAGCTAGTTAAATTGACTCTTGAAATTCCTTCTCTGAGGTAAATCTGCACTTTACCAAAGCTGTTGCTTTTCCTCTGTCTCTTAATAAACAAATACCTGTCCCAAAACAGTATCACTAGCTAAGAATCTACTCAAAGCTTATTGAGCGACTGGTAGTAGTAGACTGAGCTAAAACACTGAGTTGGTTTATAGGTATAGGAAAAATAGTAAGAGTTAACTTAGTAAATTCAAATTCTGTCCTGAAACAGTCTGACTGCAACATCACTGCAATCAAAGGAAGGTGTGGTCGTCTGGAATACTTTTTTTTTTTTTTCAAAAGAAAGATGAAAAAATATTGATAGTTTTGTTATTTCTCTTAAGGGTGCAATTCCAGGGTGATGTTTTCTTGTTGTGTCTTGAATGACATCTAGGCAGACATGAGTAGGTCTGACAGCGTGTTTGTTGAAAGTGTATTGAAGTTTATTCTTTAAGAATAACTTTCTTGATACTCTCCATAGGTGGATATTAGAACATTGTTGTGTTTCTGGATTGTATAAAGCACAGTGTTTCTTGGATTATTTTTTAACAAGACAAAACCGTTGGTTTTTTCTTTTTTTTTTTTTTTTTTTTTAACAACTGCAAAGCTGTTTCTATTGAGAACCTGGTTAAACAAGCACTGTCTCAAAGTGTGCATTAGTCAGCATATTACCAAAAGCCATAACATCCTGTTGCTTAGACTCTGAACTGATTAGTCTGATTTCTTTTGGTATTAACACACACCTAAACAGGCAAGCATGGTAGTGGAATGTGCTGTAGGAGCTTTTACAATACTTTCTCTGGAGTACTTCTTCTAGCACATCAGTTTTTTGTTTTGTTTTGTTTTTCAAGTTGTCATGTATAGATTTGTCTTATGATAGAGAGACAATGCAGTAAAACTAGGCTTCAGAGTACCCGTGGTTTTCTGCGTAGTTTTTGTGAGATCAGTCTTGTCAGTGGGATTAGTCACTGAATCACATGATGTAATTACATGGTCACTTGTTTGTGGTTGTATAGGCTAAAGTTAAAAATATTGTAACCATATGACTGTTTAGATAAGGGAGATGACATCATTGTGAACAACTGTGAGCTTTTAACAGCTGAGACATTATTTTAAGTTTCATAATGGGTCCTTTGGTTAGTTGGGAGTGTCAGGCTTTACATCGTGTCACACTCCCTAAAATCCTCAATGCTACTTTCTACAGACTTCAAGAATATATTATTTATTGTTATGGGAGAGCTAATCAACTAAACATTTCTCTGCTGCTAAATACAGCCAGCAAGCTGCTTATGAGTCAGGACTCTGGCAGATAATTCTGCTGCATATCAGTGCAAACTTTACTGGCTAGCTGTCATGCTCCTTACGTGAACATGCACCAACTTTTTGGATCTTATTTTTCACATTCCAGTAAGCAGTGTTTTCAGTATGCACTGTAGTGAGCTTATGTTTATAAAGGACTAGAGAAAAAAAAACCAAACAAAACCAACCAAAACCCACAACATCATCATGCAATCATTCTGGAGTGAAATACACAATAAACTCAGAAATGTACAATGTTCTATCCCTGATTGATGAGTAACTAGGCTTTCAAATGTTCATGAATCTCATTTCCATACAGAGCAGCAGTTAAGGGCAAGTTACTGGATAATCTCAGTGCTATTCTAAACTAGAGCTATATAATTTTTATAGCAGTTCTGAAAGTCTTTGGATGTTGCAGTTTTTTAGGTGGAAAAAGTATACTGTAAACTCACATTTGTAAACAAAGGGGTATATGTATATGAATATTAATTAACCACTTTATAGAGACTATTAAATTAATTTCCCCCAATAACAATCACAATAGTTTGGGAAAACCTTTCCTGTCAGTTATTTCTGTGTCTCCTGCTTAGTATCTTTGTATCTTTCAGCATAATGCATAAAACAGAAAAGGAGCTGCTTGTCAGTAGCTTGTTAGAATTCCTTAAATTCGATACCAGATTTGAAAGGCAAATGATTGCTCAAGTATGTCCAATGCTTACACTTATTTCTGTATAAATAATTTTATATTTAAAATAAGCTAGCGTAATAAGAAGCCTGTTATCATCTCAGATTAGTGGATCAAGAGTACTCAGTGATTAAGCAGCTGTACACTCGACTGAGACAGAGGAAACAGTCGTTGCTTGTTCCTGCCCAGTTACTTGAACCTCAGGTTTTACAGCGTGACTGCCCTAGCAGATGGTCTATATTAAGCTAATAATGTTTTCACAGAAACAAGAAAATCAGAAGTGATTGGCATATTTAAAACAAAAATTAAAAAATTATGTCTGGGAGATTGAAATGCCAAGTTCAGTTCAGTTTTGCAAAATGCCAGAAGTGGCCTTCCAGCACCAAGATGGATGTTCTTATCACAGGGGTGGCAGGTAGCAGATGCTTCATCACGAAGAGGGGAAAGATTTTTTTTGGAAACTGATGCGTCTTCTCCAAAACACGTCATTCCTGGTTCATAAATCCCCTGCTGCTCCAGATGCTGTTTGTATTGCTGTGCTTTGACTACTGCTCTTCCCAGTTCAGACTTGTGTTGACAATCTCTCAGCACCACTGATTAAACACTGGCACAAAGAGGGCTAGTACTTAGCAGAGCACTTGCTGTGCTTTGCCCTTCTGCAGTCTGGAAACAGTTTGGACTGTCCACACTTCTCTTCCCACTCTAAAGCAATAAAGCCAAATGTGTATCATCTTATGCATTGACAATTCACAATTTTCTCTGTTTAGCTTCAGATCTGTAGTTCAAATGCAGATTTCAGTGCCTTTTGCTGTTGGTTTCTGCATATAGTACATCCTTATTAAGTGTAGGAAACATAATGGAGTAACTACTGGAACTAGAAGAATACAGTAACTAACTTTAGTTCCTGGGCTTATATATTCTTATTTAGAACTGAACCTAATGAGGTGTTAAAGTGATGCACAGCAGCCAAGATTATGCTAATATGGTTTTAGTGATGGGAAAGGGAGAATTTTAGAGCTTCTTTTTAAAAAAATTTCAAGTATCCTGTTCAGACAGCTGAACAAAGGAATAGAGGAGTTTGATTTTCTAAAATGAAATATCTAAGAGCATTAATGGTTGCCTATAACACATTCCTATGTCGGCAGTTTCTTTTTCTATTTTGCATGAAAAGATGGTTTAAAAAAGATATGCAAAAATTAGCTTGAAATGAAATGTCTGGTTCTACAGCACATACATTAATAATTAAAGACGTAAAACCTATTTGATTATAGAACCATTTTGAAGTGGTCCAGGCAGTTAGCATATTTTGGAATGTTGGGGTTTGGGGTTTTTTTTCCTGTAGATGTCTGCATAAACAACTATATTGTGCTTCTATGTTATCCTCTTTGGAAGTTAAAGTATGATTCCAATGTAATGGTAGTTGTTGGGAAGTTAGTTATCACATGTTAGAGGTGTCGAGGTGGTTTTGAATCTGCTTCACTACATTGTACACCTTTTGGCAAAATAAGTCATAACCTCAGGAGTTTTACTTGTATGACAGTAACTGTTCATAGATTGCAGAAAGATGCAACGGAGGTGATGAGTTTGTCTGGTGAGTAGCATAACTAGTTCTTTCATCTGTTAGATGAATCCAAATTACATACTGCAATAGACTGTCTAATATAACTCTTAATCAGATGCCCAAGCTGTATTAGAATTAATTTTTATATTGAATATTTATAAGTAATTGCATTTTTAATAAAATATTTATACGTGTCAATATTTAGCGATTGAATTTGCAATAGCATTTGTCTATGTGTCAGCTTGCTTTTGTAATTCTGTAGATTTTGTTAATGAATTCTACTTCTAATGAGTTCTAAAGAATGACAACCTTTAGTTTAAAAATGCAATTTAAGATCTCGCAAGTGTTTGCTTCGCCTCATTGGTACTTTCTACCAATATGCAGTCACTTCCTGCAGCTCAGAAAAAAATCAAAATTTTAATGGGTCATTTTTGGCTTAAAGATTCCTTTCCAGAACATTTGCATAGATATATATTCCTCCTACATATATTCTACATATACATTCTGTACTGTAGAGCACTTAATCATATTACTTCATCTTTTTTACAATCTTTGCTTTATTTTTGGTACTTTTTTTCTATCAGTGAAATAGCTTATACCTAGACACATTGTTCTCTTCACATTGTGAAGAGAAGCAAAACTAGACAGACCAAGGGACAGAAGTTAAAATTACAGAATACAGATGTACTTTCTGAATGCACAGTCAGTTCAAAGGAGAAAATTCTAATGTACTTCAGAAGAAGGAAAGAAAAACGTTTCATAAATGTTAGGTCACGGAGCAGTCGTCCTTCAGCGGCAGAGCTCAGTTCTAAAACACCTCAAGTTTTCTCACCTGCTGGCTGAGGGCAAAATAGCATATGTACAAAAAGCCTTAGATGGGTATGGCTTAAAAAAAAGGAGGAAGAAAAGAAACAGTACTTTTCAAATAGTGGATTGCCTTTTGATCTGGGATCTTTTAATCTCACAAGTTTTAACATCCCCGCATTTTTAAAGTAATATCCAGTAGGAAATTAGAGAAGTGGGGAAAACTTGGAATTTTTGAAGTTTAAGGTTTAAGGGCTGTGTGGTTTACTTAATGTGAATTGGATGAAATTAATTAAATAATAATTTCTCTCCCTCTCCCCCACACCACATTCTAAATTATAAAGTCCAGTGGATTGGAGGGAGGAATTTCAGGGCTGATGTTTGCATTTCTGCATTTTACGTGAACTTAACTCTTGGTTGTTATGGTTGCTGTCCTTTACGCAGAAGTCCGTTAACTAGCAACTTTTCTATTGCACGTGAACAATATAGTCATGGCTTTCATTCTTTTATTAATGACTGCAATTGATATTCAGATGCATAGAGTATTATTTCTGCTGGACTAAACTTGCCTTTCAGTAACTCATAGCACCAAAATATGTGCTTTGTACAATTTGGAGCAACCTGGAACACTAAAGCTTTGAATTATTAATTGCATTGATAAATGGCTAGTTTATTTGGGAGTCTCTTAATTAGTAAATGGAGCATTGTTGCTATATCCTCCGATTATCTTGGCACTATAAGTTTACTAGGAGTTAACTATAACATTCTAGTGCTTGCTTTTTCTGCATAGTAGCCATGAATAAGCTAACTTAGCCTGACTCATAAGTGAGAATGAGGAAATCTTACCATCGTATTGGTATCTTGCTTTGGAGGTGACTTTTTTTTATCTCAGAGTGTACACTCGTCTGAGATGGACAGACCTGTTTGTTTTGGGGTCTATTTTGTGTTCTCTTGTGTGAAGTAAAAGCTCCTTTCACTTCAGAAATAGGTGCATGCTGACTCATCACCGGCCAGCCCTGCTTGGTCCTTGAAGTCTGTATGTTTTACCCCATGCCTAGTGCACAGCAGCTGCATCACTTTATGAACAGTAATGAAGGTCAGGGAAGGACCAACAGGACAATGGGAAAATATAGTCACTGAAGAGCTAGAGGTCCTGGGAATATGTGGGCTTCCCAGCCACCCCTTTTGCTTTACAAGAAGTTCATATGCCTAGGCAACCCCTGGCTGTAGTTCAGTTTTAATAGCTCAGAACTTCTGCATTTTTGGCTGCTCCTGGCATTCCCCATTTACTATTAATCAAGAAATTGATCGTAATCTGTATTTAATGAAGCCACTTCTCATGAAATTAAAATGGCAATGTAGAGACTTCATGTAACTGGCACCCTAAAGGCATTTGACAAGTGTCACACTAATAAGAACATAACTGTAAGGGGAGACAAATGATGTATCTTGGGGGGAGAATAATCTTGAATTAAAAGTCTCAAAACACAGAATAGACCTATGTGAACAATAAAGAACAAGTATTTCTAGAAAGAGAAGGCGTGTGAATTTTACATAACAGTTTTCCTTGGGTTTTGGTAGAGTTTTTGTTTGTATTATTACTTACGATGGAGTATGTCGGTGTGTGAAGTGCTTTCACCATAGACAAACTTAAGCTGTTGTTAGTTACAGTATGAATAATGTGACCACACGGCTTGCAGAAAACAGGAAACAGCTTTTTGTCATACTTCCTCTGGGGGGAATGCTTCATCATGACACTGCTCAAACATTAGTCAGCTCTGGGAGACGCCCAGTGTTGCAGGCTGAAGAAAGTGGATACAAGCAAATCAGTTTCAGTTGCTGGAATGACAAATATATATATATATTGGTTTTCCCATCAAAATAATTGATCAATTATCCATTTTCTCCTTATACCTGTACAAGAACTAAAAGAAACTTTCAACAGTGACAGTGATGTTTCTACAAAGTTAAGAATTGCTATACATTGATATCTTTGGGTAAAGATGCCTTCTGAGAAAAGGTGAAGTGCTGTTTGTTGTAGAATCAGTGAATGTGTATTTTTTTAATTAAAAAAAAAAAAAAAAAGTTGACCAAAATGTGGCATTTAAAGTAGTGAAATAACATGGAACTGAGCATAAACTTTTATAAAAAAGTAATTTCATTGCTTTACCTAAATATTCTACTTAAAACAGTGTTATCCATTTGACAGACAAGTATAAGTTCATGGAACGCTTCTTAAAAGAAACCTGGGTTTGTGCAGTTGGTGAACACATTTTTGCCATATAGACTAGATTTGCCACAGAGATGCTGTGATGTTTACTGAAGATATGTGCTAAGAAACAGTCTATGTCATCTCAAGGGCAATTCCAGATTTCTGTCTGATCCAGTTTGTGCATCTATAAAGTGTAGAATATTGTTTTAACTTGCACTGGCAGCAGTGGTATAGCAATATAGTAACAGATTTGCTCTGTGAGTGTTGCCTGTAGCTATAAATGAGTGGTGAGTGAAAGGGAAGTAGCCAGCATTTGCTGACGGTATCCCTTAAACACATAGTGATGACTAGTATGTTAATTAAAACCCGAGCGAAAGCAGCTAATGATGCCCCACTCTGTATTTCTGGAGCTGAAACACAGACCAGTCTGACTCATTATAAGCACTCCAAAAAAGCTGTTAAAGGAAGCTGCACTAGATCTGTGGCTGCATGGAATTCCCAAAGAACTTGTCTGGTACAAATAAGGGAGAATGCAGAGATTCTAGGAGAGAGTTTGAAAGCCTAATGGTATTTATAAAAACAAAATAAAATTCTAACAGTATAATATTCAACTAATGGAAAAAAGCATTTATTGCATTATTAGAAAATTATATATCTATCTATTTCATCTTTTATTTAGTTCCTATCTTTTGAGTACTCTCCTTAATCTGATTCATTTTTACTTTAAGACTGAAGAAATACTTTGCTTTGGAAAAAAAAAGTGCACACATGCTTCTTTCTACATGGGCTTTTTTGCAGATAAAGCTTTTACTTTCTAGACCTCATTAAGCAATCAGTTGAGCAGACTAAATGAGTGTTCCAAGTGGTAATGGATACCTACTCCATGTAAGTACAACAAGATCATGAGATACTGGAATGCTGAGTACTTAACTGTCACAGTATCATTTCTATTACAAATAAAGACATTAAGTAAATAATTCAGATGTTATGATAGCAACATGATCTCCTACCTGTTAACAGGGTAGGTCTGGCTCATTAGATGAGGGGGGGAGTTTGTTTTCTATTTTGAGCCTTGTATCTTCTATTCCATGTATCTGAGAGGATCTTAGCCTTTGCCAGAAATAAGTGCCTCCCTATAAGACATTTAAGCCTGAATGAAATATGAATAGGCAGAAAGCTTCCAACAAAACATGTTTATGAAAATCAAGTTACATTATGTTAACCCCATTTACACACATAGTCCTCATTTTGTAACATTCTAGGTTGTTACAATGCTTAGAAAATATTGCAAAACTTGAATTCTCCAGGCTTGGATTAGTTACTCAAATATAAGTAAGTTTAAGTTCAAATAATTAATGTTTTTGGACTTACAAAAGATAATGAAATGCAAAAATAAAACTAAGGCAGTAAAAGGGTAATTAATTTTATGAGCAGCAGAGTTCATGAAGCCTGAGTTCCTTAACTGTCTTGCTCAGGTTCTCCTATCTAAGGTATAAACTCTGAAATTACTCCACCAGATAAGACACAACACCAGAGAACCTGTATGGAAGAGCTGTATAAGGGCTATGTTAATGCTGTTGCTTTTTCCTTTCAGTACAGAATTTACCGTGCATCTCTTTTCTGTCTTGTGGACTTTCTTCAAAGATGTTGTGAAAGCTGTCTGCTGAGATCTCTTTGTGACATTTGGTTAAAATGGGGGTTTAAAACAAAGATAAAAGCACAAGTTCTTCATTTATAACACTGGTAGTTCAAAAACTTTGGGAAGAAAGTTCTTGCAGATAGTAATTTGAAGACTCTCAGGTTTGGAAAAATTGGCAAAGAGTTTGTACAGTGAATTGGGTAGGGTTCTACCAGTCTTCTGTCATCTGCTTATATCAATGTTTTCTAAATAACAAAGGATAACTTTTGTTTTCCTTAGGAAGTGACTTGTGAAACATTAAATAACAGTGTAGTACATGTCCCAAAGAAGGACAAATATGGTCTGGTTTTCATTAGTGTCCATGCTGCTATCAGAATATGTTTTACTTATACTGAATGTACCAAGTCAACAATAAGAATGTTTTTGAAATCTTTTTGACTTTGCAGCACACCTCCACTCCTTTCTTCCATTTCTCTGGATTTTGGTTGTTTTATGGGGTTGTTTGTTTGTTGTTTGTGTGTTGTGTGTTGTTGGTGTGTTGTTTGTTTTTTGTTTGTTTGTTTTGTTTTTGTGGGTTTTGGTTTTGTTTTGGTTTGGTTTTTGGGGTTTCTTTTTTTGTGTGTGTGTGTGTGTCCCCTTTATTTCTTATTGAAAGCAATTTGGAAGGGAGAAGTTAGGAGTACAATCCCAGTATAACTCTGGCTTATTTTTGGTTTGGGTTTTTTTTTTCCTTCCCCCCCCCAGGAATGATACTATTTAGCCATGCACCACCCCTGCAGTGTGCTGTCTATTTGATTGCTGCCTTCAGTGGTCAAGTAGATTGCTTATTTTGAAATAACAGGTAGTTGAACCTTTCTACCAGTTAGGATTTCCACATTCAGAGACAGGAAATTTGAGGTTTGTGACTTCGAGAATGTTTAATTCCAAGTAAGTCCTTCTGCTGTTTCACAGTGTCACAGCCAAAAAATCAGTGGTGTAGTTGCTGGCTTCCATAATAGACTCACTTCCTGGCTATAAAGTCTCACTTTCTGGCTACACAGTATGTAGTTAGTTTGCTAAATGATAGTTTCTTCAAGTTGTTCTTCAAGTTATTGCAGGGTCCCTCATGTGACTTATGGAGTAGTGATTAATACCTGATTTGTAAGCAGTGGTTTCAGAGATGTTTAAAGCCACACCAAATAAGATTGCCTTCTCAGTTGGCTCCTCTAAACATAAGCCATTACCATATGAAACTGGATAACATATGATATCTGCTCTAAATGTGTTTTTTGCACTTGAAGACTAGCTCATTTTGTTTGAAATAATTTCTTTTCCTCCCCTGCTGATTAAGTAGTTTCTAATGCTAGCTTGTATTTGCATGTATGTTTATAGGATAAAGTTACTTTAATGACATGGAAAAAGGGGAAAATTGAAGCAATACCTAAGAATTAATATTTAAGGTTGCACTCAGCCATTGGATCACTGACTTGAATTAGGTATAGTGGAGGATTTATACTTACATGTCATGCATTTATAATTTGCATGGGAAAAAAAATTTCTCAGGTGTTGTGATTTTCCAAAATAGATCTCCCAGCCATATGGAAATGTAAATTGCAAATTCAATGCATAACAGAGTAATCCCTTGGCACAGAGCAACCAGTTACATTAAGCAACTGCAATTAAATATGCTTAAATCTCCTACAAAGCAGCTTTATATCTAACTTGAAGAAGTAAGTAAAAATAATTCTGCAGTTATGAGCTGTGAGTTACTTACTACCGTGTTAATACATACAGGTTTTCCTTGCTTGCTGAGGACAATGGTGATTGAAGAGAAGAAGTAGGACTGCTTCTGCAGGAAGTTAAGTAGAACTCAGAAACAGTGTTAGACATCTTAATCATTAGCTTACCTGTAAAACAGCTTAGTTGCTGAATTTGAAGTATTGCCTGGTACTGGGAAAGGCACACTTGCCTCTCTGCCCCAGGCTGGAAAAAGTCCCCTGTTGTGGCAGCTAAATACAGGGTAATTCTGCACAAATGGAACCTAATAGTGCAAAAGGCTCGTTTTTAGCACAGAACAAGACTGACTTTTAAATAGGCTATTGAAGTGACTCCTGAAAAGTAAACCAAAACAACTTCTTAAGCTTTCTAGTAACTCAGCTTGCTCAGCTGTCTAGAAATTTAGCTGACATTTGCTTGACTATAATTTGCTTGTGGAGATTTGACAAGAGTTAGGGGCTACAGCTCCATTGTTTTTGTTTTCTCCAGATGAAAACCAATTCACAGTTGCGTGTTGTGCAAACAGGCACATGAGTAAGAAGAATGTGCCTACAGTGCTGAAATCAGCTGGCAGTACAAGCTGTGTGGAGACAGTACCATATACTCTGACAGCTTTTTCTAAGTGACAGAGGTAGACAGTTTTATAGTCATCAGCTGAATCTCCTTTCCTACAGTCCTTTGTTTTTTAAGTCCTTTACAAATTCTGCCACTACACAGTGTTGTTGATGTGTTTGAGTATCTCATTTAGGCAGGGAGTAGAAGCAAGACTGTTGAGGCTTAACTTGAAAATGGAAGTAGACCTGTTGAGACTTACTTATCTTTAGTCCATCCCAGTTACATGATTCTATACTTCCTTTTAATTTCAGATGCTTGCTTTACGTTACAGAGTGCCTAGGGGCAAAATAAAGGTCTGGTGTATGCTTTGATAGTCTCTTTGAAAAGATTTCAAATTTGAGTGCATGAAAGGAAGTTGTCTAAGAAAGCAGAGGTGATTTAGAGGATTAAATCATAGCAGTGCTGATTATTAGGATTACAATGAATCCTAGATAGGTATGGAGGTCTAATATCTGAAAGGCAGGCCTATGAGAAAGCTAGGGAGGGACTCTTTGCAAGGGCTTGTAGTGCTAGGATGAGGGGTAATGGCCTCAAACTGGAAGAGGGTAGATTTAGGTTAGATATTAGGAAGAAATTCTTCACTGTGAGGGTGGTGAGATACCTTCTCTTGGCAACCTCTTCCAGTATGGATGCTCCATCAGGAGAGAACTGTCTAATGAAATACAGACGAGTGTGAATTGGGAAGTTTACATAAAATATCATATTGTATCATGCTTCTATGCCCAACCCTCAAGTTTTCCACAATTTCTAAGTCCAGATCATGGAACCTTCAAAATTTTCCAGGAATACAAAATTGCACAACAAACAGGATGGCCATTTTTGTGTGTGCTTACTTCTACAGGTATAAATCCAGCATATATTTTTTTCAAGTCTCACTAGGCTGTTATGGATATTAGTAGTATCAAATCACCCCATTGTTTCCTGAGTCTATAGAGAGGACATTAGTTAGCACTGATTCACAGATAACATTGTGATTTATGTCATCTGGAGCGTTGTTAGATAGGAAGTGATGGTGAAACAGGAAACCAGGCATTGTATGAAAACATCCATAAGTGTACAACGAGAGGAAAAAGCTGCAAAAATAATTTATGAAAGCTATTTCTATATACTTCTGTATAAATAATATATCTATTATTGTGCACAGCTGGACACTGTAGTTGTTGATAATAATGCAAGTGACTAACTTGAGCTAAACCTGACTTCTTAATTGAACAGAAGGACTTGGAGGAGGAGGAAAATAAACTTGCAAAGATTGACAGAAGTGGCAACATTTTGGTGTAATCAGGGCCAAAGAAAGATACTGCATGTGAACAAATGAGAAGTCATTCAAACTTAGTGTTTTCTCTGGTATTCAAAAGCTCTTGCATACTTAACACTAGCATTGTAGGGCAGGTATGATGATGTTTTCTCTTACAGTAAATCTATTAAAAGGGAATGTGCCAAAACAGTTGCATAGTTGTATTTTGTGTCAAAGAACCTGCTGAACTTGACCCAATCGAAATTACAAGATGAAGTTTGTATATTGTGTGTATATCTTTTTTTTTTTTTTTTTTAAATTCCCCTTTCTTTTTTTAGTGGCTGTTGAAGGACAAGTGTGAATATTTATGTGAACCCTGGAAGGCATAACATACTTAACCTTGATCACCTTTTTGACTTGTTTCACTGAACAGCAGTAGTACTGTATTGTGAAGGAAACTGTTTAGTATGACACAGTTGCTGATAATGCTTAAGAAGTCAAGGTTAATTCTTTCTGTGCCTGGTGTGATAGGCTTTGAAGGCTACAGTTACCAACCTGAGTTTGTGTCTGTGAAAATAGCTAGAAAATGTATCCTTCTTGCTACTTGGTTATGCAAAATAGAATAGTTGGGGGCTGTTCTAGTATAAAATTACTAAGATACAGGGCCCACTAGAGTACATGAGAAGTCTGAAAGGTGACCACTGTTGCTTTTCCACACTAGTCTGGGCCTAGTGTTTGCAGTATTGAATATTTATGCTGTAGAGATGTATTCTTCTGTTCCACTCTTTTTTTTTTTTTTTTCATGTTTCCACACCCTTCTAGGGTGTAATCACAAGCCACCTTTAAAGAGCTCATAATACTGTTATATAGGGGTTAAATAATGTTATGTTGTGGTGAATTTTAAAGACAGTACATATCCCTTTTATTCTGAGGGGAAAAGAAACCTATCTGAGAATAAAGGCACTTGGTACATATTAATTAATTACTTCACTGTGTTTTTTTCAGTAAAGCTACCCATTTGGTCGTGAGATGTTTTCTAATGTGATGTTGTCTAGCCACATATTCTCTCTCCCGCAGCTTTGTAGCAATTTGGTTTAGTTCTGCATAGACATGAGTTTACAGGATGATTGTGGCACATAAATCATCAGCAGAGATTAGACTGGCTGTTTCCCCTGATTTACTAATCTGTATAACTTTGTCATAACAAGATCTCTGCTGCAATTCTAGGAGTTTAGATACTGAAAACAGCTGTCATTACTAGAACTTGACTGCATTTGCATTTGTAATTATTGATGGTTTTGAGCTTCAGATGTAATTTTCAAGTTTTCCAGAACTCAGAAGAACACGTGTCTTTGCTACCCAAGATTTCTGATTATTATTTTTTTATTATTATTTTTAATTCTCTGTGTCTCACTTAGACATACATGATAACTGAAGTAATCTGTAATTGCTATACCTCAACTCAATTCAGTCACAGATACATGGCCTTGTTGGACTACAAGCAATCTGTGGCTAGATGCTGGGAATGCTTATTCTGCTTGCACTTTCTTCCAACATTAATGCAGCACTAAGAACCTGCAAAAATGCACAGAAATAGCCACATACTGTTATCTGTTAGTTTAACAGTTCTTTTGTTCAATAAAAGTCTTAATAAGTAGCCTTAAATATTATTATAATTAATATTCAAGTTTTGCACAGAATAAGGAAAAATGAAATGTCATTCACTGACTTTTTTTTTGTCTGTTACTGGGGGTTTGCAGCAAGTTGTTGGCAGTGTGACCTCTAAAAACAGTTTGTAGGCTATTAGCAGAGTAATAAAGAAAGGCTTATCTGTCCGATACATGAAGTTGGTTAGAAATAAGGTTAGAGAAAATTGGAGAACTTTGTCTCCCCTTGGTTCTTTTGAGCCCTGAAAAAGGAGGGTATGTAAGTGTTTATTCTATTGTGAGTGGTAGATTTTGTGGGTACCATTTCATCCAAAGGAAAAAGAAATGAAACTAGTAGGAGAGTAGTTTGAACAGAGGAAAGGTTATTGTTAAAGCTGGTACAGCTTTTTCCAGCGTTCCCAAAGAAGACACTGCAGAGAGTATTGACATTAATTAGAAGAATAAATATGAAACAAAACATGAAGTTGTGATGGTTTACAAGAGGGTGTGTAATGAAATCTGGTTTGTTTGTTCTTTTTTTTCCTCCCTCATAGTGCTACATAACTAGACATCAAATGTTAGCCTGTCTGTGATTCCCGAGGGAAAAAAAAATAAAACTTCGGGGGGGAAGTCAGATTGGTTCTTAAAGGTGGCATTAGTCAGCTTCGAAAAGCTTAATTGGGAAAGTACTTTTTTAGAGCTGAATCATAAAATATTCACGTTTGTGGTGCATGACAGTCACCGAGCACTGTGTTAGATTCGGGAATGTAGTGCTTCCCTCTACTGGCCGATCCACGGAGAGTAAATTTTTAATATCTACTGAAACAAGCATCAAAAAAAAACTTGAAAAAGAGCAGCCTATGCTTAGGACTGAGGTAAGAGGATTGTCATTGCAGTCTGCTACACAGGAAGAATTAAATCCCTTACCTGCATCACAAAACAGCTTTATGTTGTAAAGCGACTACTCTTTCCCAAAACTGACTGATGTAATTTTAAGTACACTAATATTTTAAGTCACTTCATGTCTACTGGTAACACTAATGCTAGGTATTTGCAGTACATTACAAAGAGCACACCGTGGAAGTGTTTGAATTTTGCAAGGATGACTTTTATCCAGTATGGAACCCACGAACCATATAGCCTCTGACTAATATTTAAAATGGACTTCTTATTCAGCTTAACTTCAGCAGTTCAAATACTCCTTAATTTCAGATGAGAATTTGTTCATAAGTCTCATTCTATGAGTTGATGCAAAAAACACATGAGTTTTGTGGTCAGTCACAGTATCTAAGATAACAAGACAAAATGCTTAGCTTTTGATGGTAGCATATTCTCCATGAAATGAGTTGCTAGGGATGGCAATTCTCTAATTAACATGAGCATTCAAAGACACTCAGTACAGTTTCAGACTGCATTGTATGTGAGAGCCTCACACTGTCAAAGCACTTGCATATCACAGGGTGTGCTTTCAAGTGATTGAGAGACTTCTGTGTTTGTACCACAATTTCTTCCTTCCTTAAATGATGCCATTTTGCCTTTATAATGTGTAATGTTGCAGATTCTTCACCTTTGTAGCTAGAGATGAACAGCTTGCTGAGAGACCTTTTCTTCCCATTAAAATGTTAAGTTCTGATGTTAAATTGGTCGTAGCTACCGGGAGGCTGCTCAGGTTGGCTCCCCTGAGATCGACAGAGACTGAAGGTCTTCACACAGGACTGTACGTGTGTTCAGCTGGATCGACTGCACTTTCATTGTGCAGTTGTTATCCTGCAGTAACAGGCAAAAGGTTGATTGCTGACAGAGCTTCACCAGAAATTACTAAGGAGATTATTATCTCTTACAGTGGGTTTCCACTTATTTAAGTGCATAAAATTGCAGTTTCTCATCAGCAGGTGCATGATGCAGACAAAGATAGAAACTGTCTTCTGAAAACTTTTATTGCTACTTGCTAACAGTGAGCAAACCTGCAAATTATGTGGCTGAGTTGAAATTCTTCATATGTCAGTTTTCACATGGGAAATCTGAATGATACCTCCTGCTGAAATGGGATTTTTTTTTTTTTTTTTTTTAACACTTGATAATTAAACCAACTTCTGCTTTGATTCTCTGCTGAATATTCCAGGACTTAGTAGTGGGCATCTGTGTGGCTACAAAGTAATAGAGATATTGCCCTTATGTGTCATTTTGGTACAGGTCACTTGGGCCATGTACCATGGAACTAGTGGTCTTGATTCTAGACCCAAGAGTCCATTTGAGTAACAGCTGTGAAAGAAATATTTCTGTACAGTGTGATCCACCTGTTTTTCTTCTATTTAAACACCTTCCCATACAAGCTTTCATGTATAGAGAGGAGCCAGTGACATTAGAACTAAAAAAGTATATCTGCAGCAGGAGGCTGGTAATACCTGATTTGAAACCCCTATAGTATGAGTCATCAACTCTGTTCCAGGGTTTTATGGCTGAAGAATGCTAATATTTTTTAGACTGCTTTTCAACATTGAGTCCCTGTATGATGTGCAGTGGAATTTTATGCTTCCTGCAGCTTAAAGACTTTTAGAATTTAATTTCCTTGTTCAAAAAAGCCAAAGCTAGTGTTAGCACGCATTTGTGGTAGAATTTGAATACTTCAGAATTTCTAGACTTGGCTTATTATGTTTCATGAATAATATTACCATAGTCTGAAGCTAGGAAAAAGAACTGAGTCAGGAAAAAAGAAATCCATTCTTATGGGTCTCCAAATGTAGTTGTTCCCCAGGTGGCAGGCAGAATTTTGTAATAAGATGAGCTAACCGTCTGTAAAACTTCAATAGAAAGGAGACTCTTGAACAGTAATGAAATTTGTAGCAAGCTTTAGAACACAGAGGTTTATTGTCTTCTCAAAGCAGGTGTCTGAAGTGACAAATGAATGGCAGTGCAAAAACCATAGGAGACTCGAGTACAGTCTGTTTGCCAAGGAAGTGTAATCTAATCACTCTTAAGGGGATGGTGTAAAATAATTTTCCATGGAATATTTCAGTACTTCAAATGGTGATTGTTTTTTTTAAGCAAAAAGCAGAGTTTCTAGAAAAAAAGGCTAAGGCTCCATTCACCTTCTGGATGGACTCATCAAAGCCAGAGGCATGCGACTTTGGAGTAGCCTAGCAGGTATCTTTCAGAAGGGCCAAGTGAATAAACTGGTAAGGAAGTGCATCTGATACAGATGTTGATTAGAAACAATTCAGAAACAATGTCTGTGAAATGCCCTTTGAAAAGATTCTGCACTTGGCCGCAGATGTCTTCTGAACTACTTTAGCCCGTTGCTATGACGATGCACTTTGAACTGAAATGATACTTGAAGCACTTTTTGAATATTGTACAGTTGTAGTCAAACTAGGACCAAAACAAGAATCAAAATGATAGCTCATTGAGGGGTTCTTGTCCAAAATTAGTAGGCTAGTGTGAGAGTAAATAAGGGATATGTTTCTGCAGAGGCTTTGTATTTTGACAGTCTCCCTAGAATTTTTTTTTTTTTTTTTTGAACGCTACAATTCTTGGTACATTGGCTTATTTTTCTTTCAAGTTCTGTGCTTTTTGTAGTGCAACCTAAGCTAATTAAATGGTGTTTCCTCCTGAGAGCTGTCAGTGCTGGCAAGCAAGGTAAGAGCTGCACCATGCTGATGAGGAATGACAAAACTGGTATTAGAGTGGTATTTTTGCCTGGTTAGATACCATAGTTAAGTTGATAGCATCAAGGAATGCAGTAAAACTTTCACAGTCTTACAGCTGAACCCCTACCAAGTAAGAACTTACAGTGAAAGACTGTCTGTGGCCAGACAAATATACACATCTCTGCCTCTTTAGAGTTAGCAGCCAGAACTTGTGTGACACTTGAATTTCAGCTCAAGTTGAGTTTTTACCTTCAAATCATTCAGACCTTTTGTGCTGTAGTTTCTGTGTCCAAATAGTAATAACAGAATTTGAGTCACCGGAGTGTTGGTATATAATTTCCATAGTTCTCCACAATATCTTGATGAAAGGAGGTATGCAAGTGCAATTAACACTAGGTGAGCTTGAATTGCACTCTCGACAAAGAGAATTCCTTCAGTTAGTCTACAATAAAAATCATAATTATATCCCTAGTATCCTTGGTAACAGATTATGGTCCCAAAAGGTGATATTACAATTCAGTATTAATTACTGATACAGAGATCAAAAAGAAGGAAGAACAGAAAAATCTAAACAGTTTCCAGGGTGTAAGTAAGCATTATGTAAGAAACATTAATTGTATTGTAGAAAATATAGAGGTATGTTCTGTAAAGAAAGAAATAATTTCCATAGTTAGGACGTGAACTTTGGAAAGGTGCTCTTGATGATTTAAATTTATACAAAGATCTGGTATTTATTGGATTAGTTTCTCAACAAGGAATTGTATCAAATCTCCTTTAAGAAAGCCAGCCCATGAGAGACAAGGATTATCAGTTGATAAACTGTAGATAATTTGTTCTTTTATAACTGTTTTTACAGAGGAATTACTGATTATAAATCCTTCTGTTGTGGATACACTTTAAACTCTCTGCAGTGTTTCAGAATAAAGATTCCCTATCTTTTTGAGGTTTAAGGCCATGAATAAAGGAATAATAATAAATAAATAATAAGGAATAAAGGAAATGTATTCCCTTCCCTTGCCCACCACCTCAAAAAAAAGTTGTTAGTATTGTAAGAAATACTTCTTGTTCAGCTACATCTTTTTAAATATCCCCCATCTCCATTTACTGTCTACTCAGTACATTTAAATGCTATAGGTCTCACCAGCACATAGTGAGTTTCTTTGCCTGTTCCTTTTCTCCATACTCTCTTTGAAATAAGAATCAATAAAAGCAATGGCTTCAGAAGGCAGAGTTCTTTTGTTTATTTTTGAAGAAATGATTCTGTCATCATCTGGATGACAAACTCTATGCATCAATTCCTAGCTGTCCCATCAGTAAGGAAGATGGAAATGAGGACAAAGTTAGCAAGGTATGCAAAGAGTATTTGTGAAAACAAGATGATAATGAATAGAAGGAAAGGGTAATGTAGGCATGTGAATTCTGAATGCTTTCCAACCTGAAAAAAACATTGGCTGCTGGGAATATATTTTAACTGATTTTTGTGTTACTACTGAGGCAAAGAGGAATAAGGCATAATATAACATTATTGGTGGTATGACATAGTTTGAGTTTGAAAATTCTGATGGTGACTGCTTTAAAGTGACTTGCTTTATGGAAATTTTTTCCTCCTTACAATTCTGAGTTTAAAATTCAGTGACAAGAGTGCTGTAATTTAGTACATAACCATACATCTTACCTCTAACAGATTTGGTTATTAAAGTTTGTTAGAGGGCACATGGTACTAGATATTTAGTCCTGGTTTTGCTTTAATTTTAAGTAAAGGTCTGTATAGGACATCAGAAGACACAATAATTGAGTGGTTTGGAGCTGGCTTTGTTTTCTCCATCTATCTGGCTGCTTGATACAATAGCAGTTACATTATGACTTTCTTTATGGGAAAATGTGATCTAGATGAACTGTATGAGAATATACTGCTCGTGCACTCATGTGCATGTGTGCATCTGTTACCGGATTTCAAAGCTGTCTTTTTAAATTGTCTGGAGCTTCTGAGATAAGCACTTTTTTTGGGTTGTAGATAGGGTGGTGGTGGTGTTCAAGTAATTGTGCTCTGATGTTCAGCTGCCATAAATCTGCAGAAGAATCAGACTTCAAACTGTGTACTTGATAAAAATGAAGGTTTAGTAAAGCAAATTTTAGCAAAAACTGTTCTGTAAAGTAATTTAGATGATCTAATTATTTTATAACTTAGATTTCTATGCAGAACAGAACGTCCCAGCGTGAATTATCTCTAGATTTTCTGCCAAATTTTATAGATTAGATTTAGTTTGTTATTGCAAGACATTTTTAATCCCTCTGTTTTCTCTCCACTCCCTGGAGGTGTAACACTGCATTGCATACTTATTCTGCTCAGTGTGATGAAGAATTGCTAAAATAGTTGTAAGGGCTTTTCTTATTGAACATGTCCTAGTTTAATTTGGAAGCAATTGTCAGGAAAACATGCATCTAAAATAGTTGTTACACTTCTATATGTAGCTGGAATTGCTAATTCTGCTTTATGCTCTATCCATACAGAGATGCTCCTGGTACTCTGATCAAGTGCCTGTTTAACTGTTCTTGAGAATTCTCCTTTGGTTGAGACTAAAGGTGGATGAATAGTACTTTTTTCTGTACTAGATGGTACAACTGTCTGTAAGGCTTTATTTCACATAGTCCCTGAGCTTTCTAAACTAATACTGAACTTCTCTTTATAAATTTCCAGTAAAAAAGTGAAATTACCCTGTCCAAGTGGAAGCTTGGCCTGTATTTAGAAATTAACAATACTCAAAGTAAGAACAAATTACTTCCAGTTGTAAAAATGCTGGTCATTAATAGTCCTCCTTAATGGTGGAGAATTTTTTTTTTAATTGAAGTTCTTGTCAGATTAGCATAGCTACAAATAAGCACTGGATGTGCCTATAGGGAAGATGTAAGTAAATGCCAAAACTGAGCTTGAAATATGTAGGGGAAGTTGTGTAATTTGTATAAGAACTAAGTGTCCTTTCAAAATTTTACTAGTAACACTTGAGCTGCTCTGTGAGTTAACTCTGGAAACAGTTAAAGGTGTTTCTTAAGTGTATATAAAATTTTGTAGGCCTTCTTTAAAATATTCATGAATTTGTTATACCGAGGATTAAATCCCGGCAAAGTACAAGTTCATTTAATTTTTTAATTTGTATTAATAATGTAATTCTAATGTCTAACAACATTTCACGACTTTGTGTCGAGACTGTCCTTCAGTTCTAGAGTCTGTAAGTCTTCTGCTTGGTACTGGCAGGGCCGTCTTCAGTGTGAATACAGTCTGTTGAAGTTCTGCAGGGTTGGGAGTCTTGTGGGTTTTCCCAGAAACATTCAGAATTTAATACCAAAGAGCACTGAAATGATAGGAACTAAAAACCACATGGACTGGAGCTGGAATTATGTTCACATTGTGTTCACAGAGAAGGGCCTAAAAAGGAATTGTATTTGCCAGTTCAGTTCTAGTAAGTGAATGAGTTTCTACTCATACTACTTGTACTATGAGGTAATTGACCAATTTTTCTTCTACTTGGGGAAATTATTAGTATAGTAATCTTCTTTTACTCAATGTACTGAATTTTTCCCAGTTTACTGTAACTCATCCGCAGTTACCTGCATTAAATAGCACCTAATACATGATGTGGCTAACAAGTGAATACATCTATATCAATAACATACTGTAGTTTTGAATTTCATTTTTGTTGAGGCTAGGAAAGCATCTGTTCAGTCACAAAACATTGGCTTCAGTTAGTATGTGTGAAGATACAACTGCAGTAATCCTTATGCTTTCATCTCCTCTTTGGAGGACTATAAGGACAGGAGGTATGATGGTGTAAAAAGTGTTTGACCCTTCACTGACAAGCCTCCCTGAGATTCTCAGGGTAGGCACTGGAATAAGAATAACAGGGAAATTTAATTTTTGCTGAGAGTCTATTACTCAGTTTACACATTAGCATTAGATAGCATGGAAAGGACGGTGAAAGGAAAGTAAAAAATAACTCTGCTCTATAGAATTGCAGAATGTTACTATAGATAGGCTGCAAGATTAAAGAGCTGTCTTGGCATGTTACGATTCAAAGACCAGCAGCCTCATCTTCCTTTCTATCCTAAGGAGTTTTTCTTAGGAATTTCACACTTCAGATACAACACTGTAATGTGGATTAAATCACTGTATTTTGTCTCAATTTTGCTCAATATTTTCCTTTTATCCTTTTGTTCTCTCATTATCCCCTTTCTTTCTCTTGGCTTGTCTTTAATTTCTCATGTATGTGGCTATTAGAGTAACTGGAGAAACACATACTGATAGTGGTTGCCTGCATGCTTTTGTACAAATTAGCGTGCACGGCGGTAGATCCCAAACCTCAGATGCTGAAGTGTCTGTGGTAGATGGATCGAACACTGGGCTGACTGGTATTGCACTGCAAGTCTCTAAGCTAATTGTGTAGCATCTGCAATTCGTGTTTGCTTTCACGGGGCTTTTTGAGGCTTTGGTAAAGAAGCATCTAATGTTTAGCATGATGGAAAAACACAGTGGGCTATAATTTGCATGTGGAACAAAACCAGAGGAAGATGAATTTATCAGTTTACTGCTTAGCTGCATTAGGTAAAAACAAAGCAAAGCCCCTAACTTGACTCTATTGAGCACTGTCATACATACAAAAACCTACTTTCATAAAGGGTACAAGAGGAAAAAATCATTCCTTCTGTTCCCCTGAAGTAGAAGGGCACTTAGTGGCTGGTGGGGAAGCAGCAATTCCATTGTGGAGGGGAGCTTTAATTTTATTTCCTCTTATGGTTAGAAAATCTCTTTGTTCAAAGTCTCTTTATGAGAGTTCAGCAAAGGTTCTTCAGTTCACTTAACTTCGCAGTTGTGCTTTAGAAATGTCTGTTAAGGTCTGTCTTCAACGTGTTGTGTTCTCTTTTATTCAGGGAGATTTTGGTGTTTATGCTGAATCTTATTAGAAAATCAGAGCATTATGAGATGTTTTGACTTTCCCCTGTCCAATATTCAGTAATCCACAAATGTTGACTTTAAGGATGGTCTAATCTTCTGTTCTGTGGAGCTATTAAATTGAGGGATGATTTGCTGCACAATTGATAAATTCTGCTAAAAACTTCAGTTCCTTTGCTACTTTTTAAAAGATATAAAATAATTTTCTAGTATCCCTACCACTGGATCTTCTGGGCATTTTATGGCCTGGGCAGTGGAAGCAGCAATGAGACTGCTCTCTGGATAGAATTTTTGAACTAACTAATGAGAGTTTTGGGGCAGCCTGCAGTCATAAATACATTCGGCAATTTAACTTTTGGTCAAGTAAACATGCCCTTGACTTTAGAGGGTGGTAAATTAGTTCCTCTCCTCTCTTCTTACATAGCTTAATCTCTCGCCTGTACCATCAAATGACGATCTCATACATTATTAATCCCATTTAACATTAAGCTGTGCACAAAGGTCTGCTGGCTGCCAAAGTGCAAAATTATCAGAGCATTGCATGTGGCTTGTGCTGTGATGCTTGACACGGTCTCTAAGGAAAGCAGAGAAACTGTGGAAATATAACACTGATTTTTATTTAATAGTCAATCTCTGCTAGTATTTAGAGGGCAGGAAATTCTTCCTGAAGAAGTAAGGAATACCTAAAAGTAACATTGGAAAGCAGTTGTTGAGCTGTTACGAGAGGCCTTGTTGCGTGTAGTTCAGCACAGTGCTCATCCTTTGGGAGTAGGTGTTTGGATTTTTTTGCCTTGAGAATAGCTGGAAGAGATTATCAGTATTGAAACTTTGGTGGTGAAGCTGCTCAATTTGCTAGTGGGCACCTGTAATCTTTCAAAGAATTGTTGGAGTTTAACAAGGGTGAAAACTTCATGTTGCATTGTTTGCACCCTCCAGGTTGTGACTGAACCTGCTGAGGAGGAGAGGGAGATTGCACCTTGTTTAAGTCTAACTGAACAAAATTTGCATGTCCTTCTGGCTAGGAGACTAGGAGAAGCTAAGTAGGGAGTTCATATGGGGGATCTGCCTGTCTGAAGTAGAGAGCACAGTGGGACAGACCTAACAGGAGAGAGGAATTAAAAGCACTGCAGGGAATCTTTTTTCAGCCATGGATATTTTCTGGACTGGAGGTAAAAATGTAGCCTGATATCTGCTTGTGGGTAGAGGAGAGTCAGTCTCAAAACCACTGCACTTTGGTTTCTGTTATTTAGAAATTCTAAAGTTCCTTTTCTAGTTTTTCTTCATTTTCTATTGAAATAACTGGAGTTCTTTTAGTGTGGTGTGCTGGTAGAAAGCAAAAGGAAAAGTAGCTGTGCTCCAGGCACTGGTTGGCTGGAAGTCATACTGCAGTGGCTATAGGAGTTCTGAGGTCTAGCTCATGCAAAACAAACTCGTCATCTAAGAGAGCTGGCTCACAATACCTGAATCAAAATTTGGTTTATGACCAGTGAAAGATTGCTCATCTGTCAGCACTAAAATATTTGTTAATTGAATAAATTTGGAAGTCTTTGATGCTGTTCTGCTTCCTGATAAGGAGAACATCCTATTGTTATGTACCTGGGTTATGTTAAAGAAGTAGAAAAGGCTCCCTAAAGGGGGGGGC